>CACRXK020005309.1:8168-18537 GCA_902702795.2 Paramuricea clavata
CCCCCTCAGGGCCGGATTAACATTACGCGAGGCCCGTGGCAGATTTTAGCGCGAGGCCCCACACCCCCCTCCCCCGTTTGAAAACCTTTGAATTCAAAGACACACAAAATTATTAAATAATTGTTTTCAATATTTCAATTATTGGCATCAATTATAAACAAGACACTGGCTTGCTTGGCTCAGTTGTTGGGTCAACAAGTATAAACAGGATCATATAACAACTCAGCGCAACTGGAGATTACATGCATACAAGTACTGCATATTTTCCTGGGGCCAACTGCCAAGCCTACAATCAGGAGCAAAAATTATTGAGACAAACGCATAAATGCCCCCCGCACCCCCAATTCAATGTTGTGTGAATGACTGAAAAGAGAAAATTCAACCCGCTTTCTTCAACATTGATCATGGGGGGAGGGGGGAGGCCGACGTACTTGAAACTGGCCAAAAACGTGAAAAGTCTCATTATTTTTGCTCCTGATTGTAGGGGCCATAAATGCGCGAGGTCCCTAAATTCGCGAGGCATCTAAATTCGCAAGGCACCTAAAATGGGCGTGTTCTCGTAAAAATGGGTGTGGCACAGTAAAGCGCGAGGCCCGCGGCATATGCCGCATCTGCTACGTGGTTAATCCGCCCCCCTCCCCAAATAGCCGTACATTATATTAATGAATGGAATTGACATTATCTTCTCTGATAACTACAGGTTGACCATATCTGCTGCACGATAATGCTTGGTGAAACAACCAAAAATGTGGCCTGCGCCCAGTCTCATGACATCGATCAAGACTGCGCTAAAAATATTGTTAATACTTTTCCACAGGCGGATCTAGCCTCATCTGCAAGAAGGGATGCAGGTTTTCCATGGGGTGATGCATGAGGGAGCCTTGCTGCCCACTCTCCTCTGCAGTCTGCAACGCTACTATCCCAACATTACCATTATTTGAGAAGGCCGAATCTGCATGTTCGCCGTTCTGTTACGTTTTACATTATCTTTTATTTATAAAATTATATATCGGCTTTTTATAACGTATGCGTGACTGGACAGTAGCTGTAGCATAGTACAGTAAATTGCTTGTTAAAGTACATTTGAAAATATGACTGTATAACAACCTCGGCATGTTTACATATTTAAGTGATATTGAACTACAGCACTCTGAGTATTTTCTCGTGAGCTCACAAATTAATTAAATCGTTTCAAGAAATCGACACGCGCTAGTTGTAGAAGTTCCTTTAATCGCTATTCGAAAGCCAGAAAATGTATGGTGAAGCAGATTTTTGGGGGTGATGATGGACTTCTCTAGAGGGGTGCAAGACACCACTAGGTGGAAACCTACCAACAGTTCCGTCTTACCTTGTATTTTTTGGCCAGCGCCGTAAGCTATCCACACTGAAGGTCATGGGTGGGGCTGACACACCCTGAGCCCGCACACGTGGTATCACACTGGTCTGCGGTTTCATCACTGACATCAATTTCTCATTCTTGTTTTGTAATTGGTCAATTCGATTCTCGTGTTCCCGGATGAGCATATTATTATCCATAATCGTATGACGAAGCTTCCCGATCTCTTTGCGTAACTTTCCGAGTTCTTGGTTCTCCTTGAACTTGTATAGTTTTAACATTCTGTCATATTCGTTTATAATGCTATCTTTTCTCCGTAGTTCTTTGCGTAAAAAATTGTTCTCCCTCGCTTGAATTTCGATCTGTTTGCTTCGCTCTTTCAAAGCACTTTCCAACAAAGCCAGGGAACTTTTTAACCTTTCCATGTTCACTCCAGTTGTACCTTGGGAAATATAGAGATCAGTATTTTTGCAATAAAAGTTGATAAAGATGGGAGCGAGAAAATTAAACTGCGTCATTATCGCTTGATCAGTGACATACATTTACTCAATGATGTTTCAGTGGTGTAGTCATCAGAGCAATCGCCTTTCACCGGCCAGTGCGCAGCACGGACTCATGTTAAAAGAGTCAGTCAACGCTCTGCCAGAGTTCAATATAATTCTCAAAGGCCTACTCTGGCACCTTAACTCGCCCTAACTCGCCTTAACTCGCAAGGGTCAGTAGCCAGATCTTTTCCTTAACTCGCCTTAACTCGCATAGGCTCGCCTTATCTCGTGGCGAGTTAAGGTCCCAGAGTAGGCCTTCTGAAAACTTGGTCTGACATTGTGTCAGACCAACAACCCATGTTTTTGTTGGACATGATCCGACACTTCATTATTCTCAAGAGAGACGTTGTCAGTTGTCATAGTACTAGAAACCAAAACCGTAACAACTACGTACCAAAAGTCCAAAACCACATGCATAATGATTAACAAAATTACACAATATCAACGATAACTTACGCAGTAACAGTATATATAATATGAAATATTTCTCTTAACACACGAGATGACATTGTTATTGTATGGATCGGGACGAAGTCAGATTCTATGATTGTCTAGCAGACGGAATCTTTGTTTGCATGTGTTAATTAAAGATTACAGATTTTGTTTAATTTAAAAAGATTTGCAAGAATGAATTTTAAGAAAGAAAAAAATATGGAAATTGATGAGACAAAACGGTTGGCAACAATGTCCGTGCAGAGTAATCAGTAGACGGCCATATCAGCATCTTGCTCGGCTAATGGCCGGTGGCCGACCGTTATATTCATCCCTGCGCTCTACGGAAAGTCGAGCAGGTCTTCTCCTGGTGCTCCGGTTTCCTCCCACAGGGAAAGTTGACAGGGTGGGTTAGGATAAACACAGTTAAATGAAGAAAGTAATATCACAAGTGTTATACAGATAAAAAAGCCCAGAGGCTAAGTAACTGTAATTAGGCTTGATCATGTGAAGCGTATTTGATCATATATCCACATGTAAATTTGCGCTATAGAAATGTTAATCGTAATTGTCTTTTTACACAGAAGAACTCGGTAGACTGTAAAATAATTCATTGCACAACTTTTCTTTATCTTTCTCGTTCTTGAGATATGAAACAAATCTATGACATCACAAGCTGGTAAAACTCAAAGATGGCCGTCACGCCAAAGTCATAAAGCTCACTGTTCAAAATAGATGAAATCATTTAAGTCTATATAGATGATTCCATCTAATTTTGCATGCAAAAATGTGAAGGTTTTGGAGTCGTGTGGACTTTCAAAATGTTTACCCATGCAGCTTGCAGGGGTGGAACTAAACATAGTTTGCTTTTTGGTGCGACTCCGGCAAGAGAACATTGAAAATTTTCTGCAAACATTAAAGTATTTAAATGGACACTCGGGCACTGTAACTGTGTGACACTAACAAGTTGTCAAACTGGATGTCATGCCATACTTTGTGACAGAAAAAATTTATTTCATTGCACTGAGAATCTTAAAATATAACCTAAAACTAATTTAGAAAATATGCATCAAGGGCCTGATCCTAACGTAAATACTGATATCAGCCACAAAGGGCACTACTTGGGGGCACTATATCAGGGGGTATCCATGCTCCTCCGCAGAAAATTCTACTGAAAAATCAGATGTCCCAGATGCCATAAAAATGCATTTGCCACACAACATTTGTTACATCATTCTGTAGTCTAATACATTTATACATAACTATCGCACTATTACTAAGACTGGATGCACTTATAATTGCATTCTGAGGTCATGGTGTGAATTTCCCTTCGACAATTTTTCCTTTCCTCTCTATGGCTATGCTTTTGTTTACAAAAGACATGTAAACGCGTCAGGCAGGGTCACACATATGAATCACGATTTAGGAACCTGCACTTACTATTTTTAGACTACTTTTTAGGGTTCAGTAGGCTTAGGATTAGGGAAAGGATTAAGATTAGGATTAGAGTAAGGGTTAGATTTAGGAATAGAGTTAAGTTAAAAATACAAAAGAATACCTGAAAATTACAAAAGTCTAAAAATAGTAACTCTTCCTCGGTAAAACGTGACAGGTATATGACTTAGTGCCTGTTGACATGGAGGTAGGGTAACCCTTCCACTACCCTACCAAGAGGGTAAAAAACATAGGGTTACCCTACCACTAGGGCTATGTTGCTAGGAAGGGTAACCCTACGCGTGATCGCCAAGCCAGATGTATGGCAAGTTGTATAATTGTATGTCTTGGGCCTTTGCTTGCTGCATTCCAATGCTGTGGTCTTTTACTTCGTGTTTTATTGTATCGAAAGGGCGAATAAAACATGCATGACCCGCTTGGTAGGGTAACTGAACTGCTTAGGCTTATAAGTGATGACCGCTCCTTACTTGTCCACTGTTACTGCAGGAGCCCTAGTATTAATCAACCGTTCTTAACTGTTCTCCCTGGAGTTCCATGTGGTTAACCAGCAGTTATACAGTATATCATGGAAAGAAAATAATGGAATGTTAGGGTTTGTAATCCAAGTGAGAATATATACATTTTAAGACCTAACCAGGAACGACTGCGAAAAATGCAGCACAAGGTCCTCTGGTAGGAATTGAACCTACGGCCCTGCGATTCCGGTGCATTCAGCGATGTATATATTCTCACTTGGATTACAAACCCTAACATTCTAATATTAATTCCACCAAGTGAAGTGCAAGAATCCAAATCAAAGAAAATAATGTCAATTCGTTTCATTATATTGCAGTATTTGGAGGCAAATAAATAGAATTGACAGTTCAATTAATTATACTTGCTTAATATCTATTCTAACTGTCAATATTTCCAAAGTTGAACACGTAACGCTTGTCAAACGATGCCATGAGAGTTGCCAGTCACGCATTGTTACTGGGGACATTTTAAGCTCTAGATTAACAAAATAAATGCTTGATGAGTCTTCCAACTCTGTTTTAACTTCAATAGAATACATGATAGTGCTGGGAAAGCATTCAGAACAGCTAACCGAATTCGCGTGACTGCCAACTCTCATGCCGCACTCTCATCCTCGTTTGTTTTAAGGGACCGATATATAAAAAGCTACATAGAAGATTAGCAAATACTCTGTCAGGAGTGTCAGCATCGATGATTTTCTTTCTTTAACTGAAATTAACCATAGCTACCTCTGTCTCTACCTTTGTCTAGTAAACCATCCTGTAATTTTGGCCTGTGTTGACTAACAACAATTGTTGGATTCGTCCAAGTTCGTAACCTATCAACATACTTCGCCATCGTCGCGTTTGGTGAGTGTATTTAGAAGTATAAATATTCTTAATTGCGATGTATTCCGCTCTGTCAAAATGCGGAGGTGTACGGAGTCGTGAAGCCGGGTGCTTAGAAAGGACATTTTTTTCAGCGTCATTGGGTACTTAATGACTCTTTAAAAAGCTTTTTCAAGTGCTTTGAACAAAGAGAATATCAGAAATTAAAAGCTAGTGTGTATAGGTCTAAGATTTCTATATCTTCCTTCGCCAGCAAAGGCTTTATTTCTTTGGCTGAAAAAGTAGTCATCCTGACTCATCTTCGATGAATTGATCAAATAGTATATAGCCCTAATCAATAATCGAATCAGTAAAAAGGTTAGCTATATTTTTGTCGACTTGGAAAATACCTTTGATAACTTTTTCATTTGTACTGATAATCACTTGCAATTAAAGTCGTTAAAGGTTTAATGTATAACTCGTTAAGCGGTTGTGTGGTTTCCGCTACCGGATTCCATTTTACAGCGGTTTGTAGTCAAGCAGTCTAACCGTTTATACAGCCTTTTTATGTGTTATTTATCCTATTGATAATGCGCCTTACTACCGACGAAGTGCCTTCGCTCGAAACGTCGAAGTTCTCCTTGTACTTTCCAGGTATTTGCATCCCTATCCATCTGGGGCCGATTGTTCAAAGCTGGGTTAGCTTAACCCTAGGTTAACCTAAAATTCAAAGCAAACTTCCTGACAGCTTGTCTATAAATTTGGAAATATTTCTTCAGAGATCTTGTCTGGATCGATAGGAGTTCACTTCTCTGAAGTTTTGAAATAAACAGACGTGCAGAAATACACAAACTAAAACAGCAGGTTAAATTTTAACCCAGGGCTAGCGCTAACCCACCTTTGAACAACCGGCCCCCGAAGTTTATACCTACACTGCCATAGACTATTCAAGATTATATCTTTGTTATCACTCTGTCTAACGCCAGACGATTTTACTTATTAAGGGGAGAGTGCTTGCATGGATATGCTATTTGTTATTTTCATTGGTCGGGTTGACTTTCATGTTTATTATTCAGCTTTTTTTGAGAGTTGGTTATTTGATAAGTGGTTTTTTCGTGTTTGTTGTTTGCAAGGGCGGAAGGAAGCTGCACAGTGTAGGCGGGGGGAGGGGCAGAAAGTGGGTGGGGGCAGAAAACACAAACCTTCAACGGAAAACGTACGTTACGGCATATAGCCAAAATAAGGTGTAGCGGCTTTCTTGCCAAATATATATTCGGTTCAAAGCTAATTGGCCACTGGAAAAAAAGTTTTGAAAATCGATAGAATGGAAATTGTGTGGAATTTTATTCGAAATAGAATGGATTTTTGATTATCCATAATAATGGATTTTTGATTATCCATTTAGTTGTGGTACCGTGATCACCTGCACGCTTGCCTTCCAAGCGGGAAGCCCCAGGTTCAATCCTTGGTCGGAACTAGTGTTTTCAAGGTCTTAAAATAATTGAGGGGAAAGAGCTACCTTTGCATGTTAACATCAGTCAAGGGTTTAGCCTACGGTGTAGACACGTACCGTAGGCTATCAAGGGTTAGACTTTCGCGTCTTCTTGGATAACGAAGTTAAGATCGTAGGTACCTCGGATCCCCTATCAATTGGGCAATAGCCTGTTGGGAAATCCGCTCACCAATGAATGTGAAATTTATATGGAGGCGGGCTGGCCAGGTTAACAGGGATCAGTTCGTTTAATAAAGCTCTGCTTATCATGGCTTTGATAAACATCCAAAATGACATTTCAAAGTTGAGTTAGCTTGGTTTGATTCCAGTTGAACAGTATAAAGTTTTTTTGGTTTTTTTTTGTGCTGGTGTTGTGTACCAGCACAAAAAAAATCATATTACAAGATTACATTGGTATCGAAGGAACTAGATTCTGTTCCGAAATATCACTTACTCGAACCGACCAGACCACGTAGCTCAGTTGGTAGAGCATTGGGCTAGTATTCCAAAGGTCGTAGGTTCGATTCCCACCGTGGCCGGGCATATTTTTCAAGCTCGCCCGGTGTGGATAGTACACTCAGAGTAACATCAAATGTATAAAGTTCATTCAAACGATCTTTTATGGTCAGGAAAAAGTTCCAGATAGAGTCATCCCGGCTAGCCAGGCTCATATGAACAGCCCCGTGAGGATGTATCTAATTTAGGACATTAGAAATTTGTTTCTAAAACTGATCCTTATATATATACTAAAGGTTACTTTACACTATCAAAGTTTCAGTGTGATCACAGTAGGAATTTTGCATAGATAAATAGGCAATTCCAGCTTTTAGTTTATGCGTGCAGGGGACGATGGGAAGTAAGGTATCACATAGCTGATTATGCTGAAAAAATAAAAATGGTGGCCGTGTAAACACGGAGTGATAGCTTATACTTGTAAATATTGAAATATTTCGGTTGTTTCAGTAGTTTTTATTGAAAATTTTCCAGCAAATCAGCAATATGATACCTTACTTCCCATCCTCCCCTGCAGGCATAAACAAAAAGCTGGAATTGCCTATTCTAAGTTTTAGTGAAGGTTTGTAAGAAATGTTTGAGGGAACTGACTCAGCGTTAAACATTGAGTCGATTCTCTCAAATTTCTTACCAACCTTTACGGCAAAACTTAGAATTTACCTATCCAAAATTCCTACTGTGATCACAGAAACTTTGATTGTTTAAACCACCAGCCTTACGAAAATAGTGTGCAGATCAGCTGGAATTAATCCTATCAATTTGTATGGACACTCACCGTACAGCTATTTAAAAACAGCATTGACACTCGAGAGAAGCTCAGATTGAACCTCCACTCATTGAGTGTGTGAGCTTTTAGAATACGGGCGTTAGTGTCCATCGTACCTATTTATCGAAAGAACTGTCTTTACTATTTTCTTGGCCTAATTCCTTTTGATCTTTTCAAGAGGAATTAATCGTAATTGAATTAAAAAATTTTGGGGAATGTTTGTAGCAATGACATGCAAAACATATAAAACAATTTTTCTATGTTGGTGTTGTGTACTCAGGTGAATATGATGTTTGTGATGTTACTCTGAGTGTATATCCACACCTGGCGAGCTTGAAAAATATGCCTGGCCACGGTGGGAATCGAACCTACGACCTTTGGAATACTAGCCCAATGCTCTGCCAACTGAGCTACGCGGTCAGGACGGTTCGAGTTAGTGATATTTCGGAACAGAATCTAGTTCCTTCGATACCAATGTAATCAGTCTAGTAATATGATTTTTCTATGTTGGTGTTGTGTACTCAGGTGAATATGATGTTTGTAATGTTACTCTGAGTGTATATCCACACTGGGCGAGCTTGAAAAATATGCCTGGCCACGGTGGGAATCGAACCTACGACCTTTGGAATACTAGCCCAATGCTCTGCCAACTGAGCTACGCGGTCAGGACGGTTCGAGTTAGTGATATTTCGGAACAGAATCTAGTTCCTTCAATACCAATGTAATCTAGTAATATGATTTTTTATGTTGGTGTTGTGTACTCAGGTGAATATGATGTTTGTGACATTGGTATTGATGACATTGGTATCGAAGGAACTAGATTCTGTTCCGAAATATCACTAACTGGAACCGTCCTGACCGCGTAGCTCAGTTGGCGGAGCATTGGGCTAGTATTCCAAAGGTCGTAGGTTCGATTCCCACCGTGGCCGGGCATATTTTTCAAGCTCGCCCGGTGTGGATATACACTCGGAGTAACATCACAAACAACATATAAAACATCCAATTTTGTGACACTTGTTCTAAATTTTTCTGGTTTCAAGTGTAACCCAATAATTGTGTGGTGTTTATCCGTGATTTCAATTTGCCCCCCATTACTGCGCTTCCAAATTTCACCCTCGATGCCCCCTCTGGGTGTTATTTATAATCTCTATAATCTCTATGGTCTTGTAGGTATGCCCCAGGCCCCTACGCGGAAACGCACTCAAATTCAGTACGAAAAATTGGCATCATTTCCTGTAGAAATTTCATAATTTTCGGGCGACTATTTTTTTTAATCCTGCTTTACCATGGCCGGCCTAAGTAAATAAAGCATGTGGTCTTGCAGAATAAGCAAATTTTAGAAACACTAGTTCATCATAAAGTTATTTGACGAGTGAAAAACAAGTTCAGAAAAAATCCCGTGCCAAAAACACCAACAAAGCTTTGTTTTTCTGGACTATCTATGAGGGATTTGAACTGCCACGCAGGCTAGATTTGAACTGAACACAGAACAATACAAAACAATACGGTCTGCAGTGGCATCATCTTACCTTTTCATCCAGTTTTTAGCTTTTATGTATAGGGTATTTACCATTAAAATGAGCATTTATGTGCGAAAATTGAAAAACATCGATCGGAAAACCTTCAGCTCCCGCGCGTAGCCCACGCAAAATACACACGTGTTTTATACCTACAGACTCCCTCTGTACATATTGTCCATCAAAATATGATGGTCTGGAAACTAAACAGCAGTCATTGTGTTTTGTTGTTGTCGTCGGAGTTTATGTTAATTTGTGCAAGGTCACGGTGATTGAGTTTATTGTATTTTCGTATAATTGAGTAACCGTCCAAAAAGGACAGCTGAGATGAAACGTGCAACCACGATGAATAATATTTAATGAAGTTGAGACAAAGGATTTGTGCATGGTGAGGTACAGTTCAACATCAAACAAAGACCTTCTATTTTGTGGCTTTGAAGTTTACCGGGATTCCAGACCATCCTATCTTCACAGACTCTGCTCTGTAGGTCGCCATCTTGGCTTCACACAATCATAGGGCCGTTTACCTGCAGTTATCGTTCCAGTATTTATAGAGTTTATATTGGGGAGAGATTTGTGACGTAATTATCGAAAAATGGCATTGCACAATGTTGCATGGAAATTTTGAAGAAAGTCAATCCTGATCGAACATCAGGCGACATTACCAATGCAAACAGCTCCAGTCAAACGAGTCTCGTGTTTGACCGCTATACTCTCATCGACTCTCACGCACTCGCGTCAACTCTCATTGACTTTGGTTCAAATTTTAATGAGAGTTGATAAGAGTTTTCGCTATCGTGGTAATATCCAGTCAACTCTCATCAACTCCCACGGAACTCTTGTTCTCGTTTGACCGGGGCATGAGAGTTGAGAAAACTCTCATGCAAACTCTCATTCAACCCTTGTTCTCGTTTGACCGGGGCATGAGGGTTGAGAAAACTCCCATGCAAACTCTCATTCAACTCTTGTTCTCGTTTGACCGGGGCATGAG
>CACRXK020005310.1:0-28515 GCA_902702795.2 Paramuricea clavata
GCGCCGCTATATTTAAAACTTTTTTTAAGAAATTTTCGTTTCGGTTTAGGAATTGTTAGATCAGTTGCTGTGTTTCGAAGATGATAATTAGTTTGATCTATTTCTTTTCTCACGAATGACCCCCGGAGACCTGGCGCAGTGTGGTCGTTAAGTATTTTATACATTAATACTGACTTGGCACCAGACCGCCTATTTTCAAGTGTATCCCAAGAAAGTATGTTGAGAAGATCAGCTGAGCGAGTATCATAATTAGCACCCGTTAGGACTCTTGCTGCACGAGACTGAAATCTTTACAACTTGTCTCTTAGCAACTTACCACAAGTGTCCCAAAGGGGGGAACAATAATCAAAGTAGGGCTGCACAAGACTTTTATAAATCGATTCTAAGGTATGCATTGGAACAAAGGGCTTTATACGTTTCATAGCGCCAATAGCAGCGCTCGCCTTCTTGCATATCATTTCAATGTGACTATCCCAATTAAGGGTTTCATCTAGTTTTACTTCTAGGCACATTTGTGTAGCAATTCGTGATATGGGTTTTGCATTAGCCACAACGGGTTCCTCACACATTATATTATTAAGATTATACGGGGAGCCAATAAACATCATTTTACATTTTGATGGATGCATCTGCAGCCTATTTTCTTTAAGCCAGTTACAGACATGGGCAAGATCTGAATTTAAATTTACAACAAGTTCGTTTGCATCGTAGGAAGATGAAATGATTTTAGTATCATCCGCGTACATGCATGGATTAGTTGATTTCAAACAATCGGGCAAATCATTAATATATACTAGGAACAGCAGTGGTCCCAGTATAGATCCATGGGGCACTCCACAGGTGATAATTTTATTACTAGATAATTCTCCATTAACATTACATTGCTGTTCTCTATTTGTTCAATATGACTCAAACCATTTTAATTCTACGCCAAAAATTCCAAATTGCTCATTCATTTTATTTAACAAAATGCGATGGTTTATAGAGTCAAATGCCTTTTTGATATCTATGAACACAACCCCATTTAACTTTCCATTGTCCATATTTTCTAGCCACTCATCACACATTTGGATGAGGGCAGTTACAGTTGAATGCTTTGGACGAAATCCAGATTGAAACTTTGACAGAAGAGAGCTTTCAGACAAGTATCTATATACTTGACGGAAAACTTCCTTCTCAAAGGCTTTACTCACCACCGGTAAAATTGAAATAGGCCGATAGTTCTCACATTGTCTTTTATCCCCGGATTTAAATATTGGCGTAACACGAGCACGCTTCCATTCATCTATATATATGCCTGTTGCAAGCGACAGATTGAAGATGAATGTCAACGAGGGTGCAATTATGTTTGCAGATAATTTTAGAATTTTAGCAGGAATTTTATCAAGACCTGTTGCTTTACATGCTTTTAGGCCTCTTAGGGTCGAGGCAACACTATCAACGGATATTGGAGATACTTTAAAAAAAGTATCTGAGGATTGATTAATATTATAGTTTATGGGCTGATTATCAACATTACTACAGGACTCGTCTACATATTCTGCTGCTAGCTTCGACCCAATACTAATGAAATAGTCATTAAATGCATCTGCAATAGATTTAGGATCCGAAACTAACGTGCTGTCAACCAGCAGCTCATTCACATTGTTGGATTTGTTATTCTTTCCCAATAATGAATTAATTAATTTCCAAGTCTTTTTAGGGTCGTTCATTACAGAGCAATCAGTGATTTTATCATGAAAATATTTTGATTTTACATTTCGCATTTCAACATTCACTTTATTCCGCAGAAATTGAAAACTTTCCCAATGTGGCTGTGAGGAATGTTTTATTGCATATTTTTTATGATAGTCTCTGTTTCTCATCATACATTTAATTTCCGGAGTAATCCATGAGACCGAGTTCCCCTTTACTCGCTTATGTCGAAGACGTGAAATCGAAGACAGAAATTTTGGTGACCTTTGAGATGTCAGCAGAGGTTTAATATAAGCTTCGTGCCATTGTTGTAATTTAGATTTGAGATCACTAAAAAAAGCTTCATCAAACTGAATGGGAAAATGTACCAGATTATCATCTGTAAAAACAACAAAATCTAGAACTGGCTTTCCTGACAGTCCCATTTGCACCTAAACTTGTTCATAATATCCCCGGGCATTTTCCTTCTTGAGATATGGTTTCTCATCTGTTGTTAAAGCATATGGGTATGATTTCAAGGACTGCCTGTCTTTGATTGCCTCAATCACCTTTCGATCTCTCTGGCTTGCCAAACCCTTGATTTCAAGCAGGTAAATAGTTTCTGGAATGTATCCATCTGGTGAAGCCAAAAGAATCCCAATCGATAAAGCTACCACATTCTTTAACAACTTGACCAGTTAGATCAGCAAATTTTTTCCGGGCATTCTCTGCATTTTTTATGCCATATAACATTCCAGGTGGGATGTTTTCCTCATTACGTATTGGCTGCAGATTCATTATTTTGTCAATAGGGGCCGGCCTTCCAACGTCTGTTGAGTGCAAGACCTTTCTGGCAGTGGATGATGTTATTCGGTACAGGCGATATTGATGCCACAGTGGGTTAGTTCTCTGGCCCCGAGTTACCTTTTCAATATGATCCTTTTGATCGATGCTTACTTCTGGGCATGCTTCCACTTCAGATTTGGTACTGGTAACTTGGTCAAACTGCTCACCATCCAGGGAGTAATCACTACAAATTTCACTGTTACTGTTCTGTTTGTATCTGTGTCTTAAGACAAATAGCAGATTTTCTTGTTGACGTGGAACTGATACAACTTAAAAGCCTTTGTTCTCGTTCCGAATTTGAATAGTTGGAAGAGTCACTCAATATGTGTTGGACCTTCTTAGCTATAACTCTACTATCTCTCCTTTGAGGATTTTTAACCTTTTTGTAGCAGCCTCAACCTTCATGCTGTTAATACTTGTGACATGCCCTTTCGATGGTTTATTTTTGTGCCATGTTTGCAATTGAGATATGCATGGTACTTCTAGTGTTAGGTTCAGGGCCTTTTTTAAAGATTTTCCCGTGGGGGGGGGGGGATTTTTTGAAAAGGGACTTTTCTGTGAGATAATATATTAGAGGGGGATAGCAATTGCTGAAGACAACGTGTGTGGCCAATATACCACTATACCAATATACAAAATTTTGAAATTTGAATCCCGGAAATGTCATTTCCTGCATTCTGAGCATCCAAATTTGCTCCAAAATTTATGTTAACTATACTTTTACTTGAAATAAATAAAGGAAAAAACGCACAAAAAGTTAAAAAAAATTAACCATCATTTATCGTTACTTATTAGAGGAGGATGGTAATGGTCAGGTGTGTGGGGGTGTACTCCCCCAGAAAATTTTTGAAATTTGAAGCACGGAAATGCCATTTCCTGCATTCTGAGCATCCACATTTGCTCTAAAATTTATGCTAACTATACTTGTATTTGAAATAAAAGATGGAAAAAATGCACAAAAAGTAAAAAAGTATATTAATTAACTGTAATTTATCATTACTTATTAGAGGGAAAATTCCCAGAAACATTTTGAAATTTGAAACTCGGAAATGCTATTTCCTGTATTCTGAGCATCCAAAAAATAAAAGTTATTAACAATAATTTATCATTACTTAGTGGTAGAAAAAAGTAACAAGTTAAATCGATTTTGTTATTAAACAATGACAAAGGATAAAGCCTAAATAAAACTTACTTTCCGTTTATGTATTTGTTAATCTTCACTGGTTTGTTTCTATAATTTTAGGGAAAAGGGACTTTTCCTGGAGGGGGGGGGGGGGGAAAAAGTGGTTTTTGGGGGGGCACAAGGGGGACGGGGTCATTTGCCCCCAAGCTTGTATGTTAAAAAAAGGCCCTGGTTAGGTTGCATGCCCTGTTGTGTTCCACTAAAGCATATAATGTAGCAGAAACATGGCTGCATAACCCAGATTTCCGGACTCGGCATCTACAAAAAGCTTGGATAGACTTGTTTTCATGAAAGGATATCCACAATGGTCTTGCTGGTTTGCCTTCCATACTCGGTCTTACAAATGCCTTCAACAAATTCTTATCCTGGCTTGTACAGGGGCGGATTTAGACCGTTGCAACCGTAGAATTTGCTAAGGTTAGATTTTCCCAAAATATATTTTTCCAGGGTGTACCTTTGAAAAATTAAATAAATAATTATACTAGTGCAAATATTTTCAATTCTTCATTGCTAGTTAGTGCAATTTTTTTCCAATTTACTAAATTATATTGATAAAATTTTCTCGAGTTTTTATTTCATTTTGGACAATTAAATTTGGGATTTTATCAAATTTCCACCCGAAAATACTGCCCGTATTTGCGGGTTATACAGCAATGCTAAATCTCATCATTCTGAAGTCGAAGCAAGCCATTGCAAACCGTAGCATTTGCCTCATTCTGATTGGCTTGCTTCGTCTAAGCGCAGCAAACCAATCAGAGCGCTGTATTTGCAAATTTTTGCAGTGGTCAGATTGAAACTGACCGTTGCAAAAATTCGCAAATACGGTATTGTGATTGGTTTGCTACGGTTAGACGAAGCAAGCCAATCAGAATGAAGCAAAATGCTACTGTTTGCAATAGTCGCTTCGACTTCAGAACGATGTTGACTTGTTATTGTCTAAATTTTAATCGCCGCTCGTTGCAAGGACAAAATATGGCGGATTCTACGTTTCCACTCGACGAGCTTCTGTGTATTATGAACGAACGTGTTTCTTTTAACGAAAAGGCGACTAAACTAGCCTCCATTAAATCTCTGCGTGAGAAAGTGGTTGTGGATGAATCGCGAAATAAGTCAGATCGAAACGTTTTGGTGTTCGATTCTTCTTATTTGCAGTAATTCCCGCGAAGTGAACAACAGTGCTGTTCGAATCACCTCCCTGTCAGGTCAGTCTTATGAATAATATATTACTGTAAATATGTAAATAACACAGGGGTTATTCTAAGGATAATTTACAACTCCAGTAAATAAAAAAAATTCTGCCACTTTGTTGAAGTATGAAGTCTTGAGGAGGAGATCTACTGTGTCGACGTGCATTATCCCTGAGAAGAACTAGCACGGCTAATTAAGTTTTTTGAATTTTGTGTGGTCTTCATCTTACTTATTCTCTAGTTACGCTGTATGTGACTCTGTCACAGCAACTGTTAGTCACTTTTCTGTGTGGTGACGTAAGACCCCACGTGTGATGTGACGCGCTGTTGCGCGAGGGCGCGAGCTTGAGCGCTCCACGTTTAAAGGCAAACTTTTACCGCTGCCTTTGAGAAATTTGCCATAAATATTTGCTGGATATTATATTAAAGACAAATCTACCTGGAAAGCATAAAGGATTTGTGAAGTTTGTACAGAATTGTCTGGATTTTTGAGGCGAAAATTTGTTTCGTGGCTACGATTTGTGACTTTCAGTTTGGAAATTCAGTTGAGACCGTTAAGAAATCCCGCAAGCATACGGCGCACGTGATTTCACATACGTCAGTGGCAAAGAATCGTTCCAATTATTGAAATTAATATTAGAACATTCAATTAAAGCTGATCTAACATTACTGATCGGAAATTGAACGTTTCTGGAATTCTTTAAACCCACATTAGCAACTGTTTTGCGTGCGTCTGGAACATTTATTCAACTTAACAAATAAAGAGTCGTAATCTAGCAATTATGTACATGGATACCATGAAGAAACTACGCAAAGAAAGACATTCGACGATTCAAAAACCTTTATTTATTTTCGCCATTCTCTGGTTGTTGTTTCTAAGCGTCAAACAATCATCACGCAACCCCACGGACTCAGAATCCACGTTAATTATAAGTCCAGAACTGGTAATTTTGCCCAACAGACTGTGCTCGATTTGGTTTACAACTCAAGATAAAAAGTCGAGAAAATTTAACTTACCAGATGATAGCTATCGATACGGTATTTGTTTCCAAATCGCAAAGATTACGAGTCATACGTTCATGTTGATCTTAATAGCTGGTGATATTGCAACAAATCCTGGGGCCGGTTGTATAAAAGTTTTGACTACATTTTAACTACTCGTTTTCTAGTTAAATAGTAGTTAACTGTAAAATTCGCGATTTTGAATGGTTAACTTTCGCACTAACTATAGTTAACTTTAACTACATTTTTATACAACCGACCCCTGGCCCTCCACAAGCTTCTAATGGTTACAATATTCAATGTCTTTACCTCAATGCGAGAAGTTTGAAAAATAAAACCAATGTACTTCAGACACTGGCAATTGATATTGACCTCTTAGCGATGACAGAAACCTGGCTTAAACCCGAGAACCTGGATAGCGAAATTCTTCCTGGCAACGATTTTAACATTCATCGGCGAGACAGGACTGACAGAACTGGTGGCGGTGTTTTACTAACTGTGCGTGAGAACATTCTGAGCATGAGACGACAAGACCACGAAAGCAGCCCTGAAATGTTGGTATGCGAACTTCGTCCCGAGTCGAAGAAAAAGATCGTAGTGATTGTTTTCTACAGACCACCAGACTCGGATTTAAAGTACATCAAAGAATTCAAAAAATCTCTTCAGCTCATTCATAGACGGAGTAAGTTTGATCAAATTATAGTTTGCGGCGACTTTAACTTACCAAATATTGACTGGACCACTGGAGTAGCGACTAACAACAATACAATTTATCAACACTTCACGAAAAAGATCATTATTTGCGGCAGGTGGTTGAATTTCCTACCCGAGGTGAGAACACACTTGATCTAATTCTTACTAATATACCGAACAAAATTCAGATTGTGACAGGGTTTGATGACGTCTTAACTACAGATCATAAACTCATAAGCTTTGAAATTAACATGAAAATACAAAGTAAACCAAGAGTCAAGCGTTTCGTTTATGATTTGGCAAAATCAGATTGGTCCAATCTTAAAGTATTACTTGCAAACACTCGTTGGGATTTGTGTTTTGTTCCCCGTAATATCGATGAGACACTTTCGAACTGGTGTGGCATGTTCCTTTCAACCGTAGATAAACACATACCAAAATACTGCATCAAGAGTGTGCATGACCACCCGTGGATAGATAAGGAACTACTCAGGCAAATTAAGCAGAAAAACATATAAAGAAGAAAGCATAAAAAATTTCCAAGCCCATCTAACCTAGAGAAATACAAAAACTTAAGGCGTTTAACAAAGCAACTGATCAATAAGAAAAAGAAACAATACAACATCAAGCTTACAGAGTCCTTGTATGAGAATCCCCGATGATTTTGGGCGGCTGTAAAACACTCAACGGAAAACCGAAAGAACATCAATTTCCTGAAAACTGAAGACTCATTTACAACGGACAAATTTGAGAAGGCAAATACTTTAAATACCTTCTTTCATTCTGTCTTCAACCCTAAGAGCTCGGAATCATTTAATAAATCTTCCTTACCCTCAACGTCATCAATGCCCGAGATTTCCAGTATCCAACTCTCGGAAATTGAAGTTGTTGGAGTTCTTCGCAAACTAAATTCACGAAAGGCGTGCGGTCCAGATAACATTCCGAACAGACTGCTGATCGAACTTGCGGACGTTATTACACCTTCGAAATGTGAAATATATATTTATCATGTCATTGAATCTTGGTGTAGTACCTCTTAAATGGAAAATGGCGAACATTACACCCGTATATATTCAAACGCGAAGATCCAACGCTGGCAATGAACTACAGGCCAATCTCACTACTTTGCACTTTGTCGAAAGTCCCAGAACGTTGCGTTCACAATCATTCTTACCAGCATCTCGAGCCACACATTTATCAAATGCAGCATGGTTTCATACGAGGAAAATCAACAACCACACAGCTACTTGGAGTATATCATGAAATTCTGGAATCAGTCGCAAGTGGGAATGAAGTTGATGCCATATACCTGGACTTTTCAAAGGCATTTGACAAAGTACCACATCATCTTCTTTTGCGAAAGCTCGAGACTTTGGGAATCAGGGGATCTCTATTATCTTGGTTCCAAAGCTACATCACAGATAGACAACAAAGAGTCGTTCTTCACGGCGTTTGCTCTGATTGGCTTCCCGTAACATCAAGTGTGCCACAAGGTTCTATACTCGGACCCTTGCTATTCCTTGTTTACATGTAACAACGTTCCAACCTACATCGAAAATAATTCCTCACTTGCGTTATTTGCGGACGATTCAAAGCTTTACCGGCCACTTTTGTTTCCCACATCTTCTACTTTACTTCAACTTGATCTTTCCAATATAACAAACTGGACTGCTGATAATCAAATGGAACTAAATGCAACAAAATGTAAGACCATGCATATCTCAAGAAAAAGAGCACCTACGCGAACTCAGTATTCAATCAATGAGAACATGCTCGAACAATTGTCGATCTTCAAGGACCTTGGTGTGCTCATATCCAACAACTTATCCTGGTCAAAGCACATAGAAAGCATTGTATCCAAGGATAATAAAACACTCGGTCTCATCAAAAGGATTTGTAAAGAAGTGAAGAATACCAACACAAGAAGAATTCTGTATTGTGCGTTGGTAAGACCCAAGCTAGAATACGCAAGCAGCGTGTGGTCGCCTTACACCATTAAGAATCGTTTGCTCATCGAGAATGTTCAACGGCGCGCCACAAAATTAATCTTGAATTATCCTGACAACATGTCGTACGTGGACCGGTTGCAGAAAACAAATCTTCTACCACTGGATCGGAATTCCGAAGAGAAATTTCTGATCTGATACTGCTGTTCAAATCCAAACACCACCTCATAACAATGGATATAAACAAATATATATGCACTTACAACCCCGGCTATCAATCTCGCAACTATGATGAAAATAACTTCCACCTCATTATAACCCATAATCAGGAATACTTTCAAAACTCTTACTTTATTAGATCAGCAAAACTTTGGAACAGCCTACCAACTGAAATTAAGAAATCCAGTAGTTTATGTTCGTTTGAAACTCGTTTAAATAACTTATATAGTATCAAGTCAAAACCATACAAACTTCCTAATAATATGGGAATATAACATTTTCAATTTACCAGATCCTGGGTAAATAATATTCAATGAAAACATCAAAATGTTGGACCATTGAGCCCCAGTGCGCCCTTAATATTTTTTTACTTGTCTAACGCCAGATGATCTTACTTGTCAAAGGGGAAGCTCTGCAGTTTAATGGGTTAACCAAAAAATCTGACAATGTCTCTAGTTAGCCCATTGAGTCGCAATACGTCCCAGTTTGCCCTACGTACATTTTTTTACTAGTCTAACGCCAGAAGATTTTACTTGTCATTGCATGGGGAAGCTCTGAAGCTTAATGGGTTAATATGTCTTTGTTACTCTGTATTTGCCCACCTTACACATGGTACTGCAAAATATTGATTGGTGCATAAAAGGTAATATCAGTGATTAATTAACTGATTCACGGCACCATTGGTCAGCTTAATTAATTTTATGAATGTATAATTATTTGTATAAGACTTATTATTACAGTATTTACTCAGGAGGGCCATGCAAAATATAACAAGGATAGATATGCACAGTATTCAATATTGGAAAACTAATTAAAATACAAGATTTACTATAGATCTATATAGTAATATCCTTAATTTTGTCTTTGGACAATTTCTACAAATGTATTGATTAGAGTTATTAACCCATTAAGCCAGCACTCTCCCCTTGAAGAGTTAAAATCATCTGGAATTAGACAGTAAAATGATAATTAAGTATGGTGCATCAGGGCACAATGCAACTCAATGGGTTAACTAGACTCATTTTCAGATAGGCCAGTAAGTTAACCCAGCACTCTCTCCTTGATGAGTAAAATCATCTTGAGTTAGACTAAATGATAAAGTAGGGCAGATTAGGGTGCAATGCGACTCAATGTTAATTTTGTCAACAGCCAATTTTTATCATACCATTCCTTAATTGACCGTGGCATTTCCTACGATAACACCTTACCTATTCGAAACCACTCGAATAGACTCAGCATGATTGCAAAGTTGGTCTACCTTGTCGTCTTACACTTGGATTATAAAGATATAGTCTAATATCCTCGGACATGCATGTACCTTATATGTTTGGATAGTTAATAGCAATAGTTTAATATTTTCTTAATTCCTTTACCATGTTCTGGATCCTGTATGCATGTTAACACTTTTTACCTTAGGCGTCTTATGCGTCGTATGTAGGTTTAATAGTCAAATTCAGCACATGACGTACCAGGATATTTTTATTTTCATATGATCATTGATTCCTTGTTCAAGTAGCACAAGCATGCCTGTATTATGTTCTATAACCATAATAACAAAGTGCAGTGATGAACGTGGATCATCTGCGTGGCAAAATTAACACCCGAACTGTGTATAGCTAACGATTGGCCATATCGTATCAATTCGTTTACTAATCTCTGTTTTGGCTTTGTCATATATGTACATATTTTAGTTATTACTGTATATTCATATTTTTTATAAATCAAACCCTGCAGGGTGTAATCATTAATTTTATCCCTTACGAATCACTCATTGGCCACATGTCCCTGTCAATTAAGCCCCCTTCACCATATTTGGATGCAACTATATATGCACTTACAGTCACATGATCACACTAGGATCCAACCTGACCATCACAATCATTCAATTTCACTGTACTATTGAGTAAGCTACCTTCAAAAGGACCTGTAATTTGCTTGACTTCAAAAGTAAACTGAAAGATGAACAACAAAATACGTGGTGTTGGAATGTCCTGCACTAACAAGGTCTTTGGTAGGATAACTTGACTAATAACATTTAGTACAGTATGTAGTTATATGATTTTCACTATCTTTCAACCATTCATGTTTGTTACTGTGTAATTGGTCATTTTCATTAACTTCGTAATAATTTGTTTTTCTCTTGGTCTCACATTATTATCCGAACGCCTAAACTCTCCTTCCTTCTCCTCTGCAAATTCTACCAATACCTCGCTTAAAAAACCCCTGCTGAAGAAGACTGTTAGGTCGAAATGTGTACAGGGTTGCCTTTCCTACTCATATTCAATCTCTCGCTCCTATATCCTCGCCTTTATCGTGTACCACAAAATATTTCACCCTTTTTTAGTTGGAGGCCAGTATACAAAATATTTCACCCTATAATCGTACTTTCCATAGTTTATTACGTATGTGTTCAACATAGGAGTCGGAGTAAATACAACCAATTTTCAATACTGGTCCTCTTATTATTTAGGCCACACAATGTCTTACACCAGTACTTGTCCAATTACCTATTTTACACCATAAATTGTCTAAAATATGGCCTGGTTAAGGCCAAATTTTAGAACAGAATCTGATGCTCAGAACGCAGGAAACGCATTTCCGGGGTATAAATTTCAAAAATTTTTGCATTGCTTGAGCTGCTGGCCTTCGTGTTTTGACATAAGACTCGACAGTGTCAATAGTCGCACAAGGTACAGTAGGTGTTCATTATCACTACTCCAATGTAATGAACTTTCATGTATACTTTCTCTGTCTACTGTAGTGCTCTTGTGAGTGTTGATTTGGGGGCATTTTAAATGCTATCTAATATTTCTGAGTGTTCAGTATAGCTTTTCACACGAGAAATTAATTCGGAGTTGCTGCCTGATATTTTAGCACCCTTAACTGTTCTCAGAAATGCAATACAATCCTTCTTGGTCCACTCGTTCACATTACGCATATTAGACATTTTACTGCACTTTAACAAGTATGTTTGCTACTGTATATTAATGTATTTATTGCTGTATCACGAATTGCTGCAGCCTGAGACGAAACATTTAACTCGCACAGGCATTACAGCTTTGTGGCGACCATGGTCTGAAAAATGAAGAAAAAAACTTTTATTTTATGCGGTAGGGTTGTATTATTCTCAAATTACAATAAAACAATGGTATATGACGACCGAAGATTGAATAGAATTACTGTAGTTGCCATAACAAATGTGCAGTTTAGGTTGAAAGATCGTCCTTAAAAATAAACAAGCCATTCTTACCTCGAGTCGTCGACGAAGCGACTTCGCACTTTCAATGCCAGTTATCTTCGAAACGTATGAAAATTATTAGCTAAAATTTGTACTTAGTAAAGTTCAACTGATATTTTTTGTACTAAGCCAAATTTTATGATATTCCGTGAAATAAAACCGCGAAAATTCAGCTCAAACGTAGTAGCTTTCCTCGATGCCAAATCTAATTTTGTAACTTTCGTTTTGTTGTTGTCCTTCTGCCTCGCGCGGTTTAGTACCCAAATAAGGCCTGGTTACGTAGCGTGAGAATTGGTAATTGTTTTAGTTAATATAGCCATGATATCTTCTGAGAATTTGATTCGAAACTTTACTATATAATCTTTCAATTTGTTAAACTAATATTTTAATAGTTAATTAAATCAGGTAATTATCCCCGAGGCAACGGCGTGTCACCAATTGCGTGCGCAAGACACACTGGGAAGGCGCATCTAATAAGAGTATCCGCTGAATGTTTTGTCTAAGGCCGCGGGTCAATGATGCGTCCGACTATCAATGAGGAGTCCGACTGTCTACGGAAAAAAAAATTGCGGCGCCGAACGCCGTTCCGGGCGTCAGCCAGGGGCGAGGGTACTAATTCCCCCGTCTATTTACACCCGGTGGAGTGATGCAATAATACTGTTCAAAAAAATATAAACTACAAACTTTTGGATGATATCCCTATTTGATTTTCCTGAATTCACATCATTCTTATATGCTTTAACTAAATTTTAACATCTGTGTAGTCGCTGCTGTACGTCAATGAATTCTTGCTTGGCCAATTAAAACTCATGCCACTATGCGCCATCGATCGGGGGTTTTACCCCAATTACCACATCAGATCAATGGTTTGGGCAATCATCTAGATCTGGTTCGCGTGCACGTGGTGACGCATGAAACGTTGGTGTAGAATCATATAATTCATCTTTCCAGAATAGTCCGCTTGGCGATAACGATTGTAATTGTATCTTACTAGCAGGTGATCATAGGATCAGTAACCACAATGGGAATGTCCCTGAAAGAACTGGACAAAATATATACTGTAAATAAAAGCGTATCAGATACTAATAACCTAATTCAACTTCAAATAACAAGAGCTCCAGATATCCGTATTCCACCATATCAGGCATTTACAAACTATGTGGCTAGTATTCGAACGGTAAATATGGAAAATTGTGTCAGAATTAAAATAAATAAAATGCAAAATGCAAATTTTTTCTTCCAAACATAAATTGCAGCGTTTTGATCCCCCTGTGTATGAAATAGCGTGTTTTAAAATTGACCATTTGATGGTATAATCCTGATTGTTTTCTTTTAATTTGCAAATATGTTTAGAAAGTTTTTACTTAAACTGTCTGTACCAGTGTTAGTAGTACCAATGTGAAAATGCTGTGCTGAGTGGTTATATTACTACCTTAAAAAATAAGCAGAAACTCGACGTTTCGAGGGAAGGCCCTTCGTCAAGAGTTAGTAGCAGGGATCGGGGAAAATGCACGGGCTTTTATACTAAGAGTATGAAAGTATCACGTGACAAAAAATAAACCAATTAGATGGATTTAATCATAACAAGGTGTAAAACAAAATACATGACATGTCTTCTGGTTTGTCTATGATGTCATCTGTCCTTGCCTGTCTATAGCAGACATTGACAACCTCTATTTATTACTTTTACTTTTACCTTATTCCCACTCGTGTTTTGTTTTGATTATTTTTTGTAGTAATTGTCTTAACTTTCTGTTTATTTTTATATTTTTAATTATATTATATTCTTTAATGCGATTTACATATTTTGTTTTACACCTTGTTATGATTAAATCCATCTAATTGGTTTATTTTTTGTCACGTGATGCTTTCATACTCTTAGTATAAAAGCCCGTGCATTTTCCCCGATCCCTTCCAGTAACTCTTGACGAAGGGCCTTCGCTCGAAACGTCGAGTTTCTGCATGCTTATTTTTTAAGGTAGTAATATAACCACTCAGCACAGCATGTTTCGAAAGTTCCGTTTTGCTTGAGTCTTTTTATGACGAAATTAAAAGATGAACGCCCGTATTTTAAAAGCTCACTCACACTCACACTCAATGAGTGAAGGTTCAATCTGAGCTTTTCTTGAGTGTCAATGCTGTTTTTGAATAGTGGAGGGTGAGTAATCACATAGTAAGGTACGACACTAACCCTCAAGCTATTCAAAAACAGCAATGACATTCGAGAGAAGCTCAGATTAAACCTCCACTCATTGAGTGTGAGTGTGAGTGAGCTTTTAGAATACGGGCGGAAGTGTGATTAGCATGACGTTCCTTAAATGTAGTCCCTGTCATACCAATATAGTGTTTAGTGTCGCTCGTGTTGTTTGTTGTGACTGTGGCTTTGTAAATAATGTTGTTGTTCATTCATTGTTTCGGCAGTGGGCAAGTGTTTTTGTTGTCGCAGTTACAGTTGTCAGTTTCCGTATTCTGTGTTTGGCTGTGACTAATTATATGCGCGTTGTGTTTGGTGATTATAGACTTAACGTTGTTGATGCAACTATAGCTTAGTTTTAAAGTGTTTCTGTTGAAAATCTTGTGTAGTTTGTGCTGTAGTGGAAAGGTTTGTCAATTAAACTTAAGAATTCCCGTCCTATGTAAGCTATGGTCGTGTTAACATTCTTACTAAATGGTAGGTTGAACCAAATTATGTTCGTGTCCGTTGCGATGCATCCTGGGTGTACGTAAATTCGTGATCAAAGTTACTACAGTATGTCTAAGGGCATTCTGGTAAATAGGCGTAGATTCCTTAAATGCTTGTTCGTCCGATGGAGAAGTGCAACGCGTTTGTTGATAGCCGTAGGTAATTGTCTTGTAATGCTTGGTGGGTGGTTTGAATGTCTGTTGATGTACCGAATTGATCGTCATTGGGTTTCCTGTATGGTTTGTGTTTTGTGTTGTTCAGGTGTTAAATATTAACATATAAAAAATTTACAACGTTCAAATTTACTTCGGCGGTGATTTTCAGGTCAAATTGCTCGAAAATTTTGTGTAACTCTTTTCTAGTTTTGTCTAGTAAACGGGCGGATTTGCTTTTTATAATAGGCAAACCGTCATCTCTATTAATCAATCCCGCAAAAAGCGAATCCGGAAAACTAAGTAAGGTTATTTTAGACAAAATCAATTCCAATTTGAGACAAAAACCAAATTCAAATCAATGGAGGAATACGCAACAAGTAATTTAATGGGTAGCTTCGACGGCGCTGAATTTAGTGAGTTGGTAGGCCTTTTCATTTTAAATCACTTAGGTAATAGGAATTAAGGGTAAGAGGTTTCCCTAAGTGATTTAAAAAAGAATTAAGGGTAAGAGGTTTACCTAAGTGATTTAAAATGAAAAGGCCTACCAACTCATAAATTTCAGCGCCGTCGAAGCTACCCATTAAATTACTTGTTGCGCATTCCTCCATTGATTTGAATTTAGTTTTTGTCTCAAATTGGAATTGATTTTGTCTAAAATAACCTCACTTAGTTTTCCGGATTCGCTTTTTGCGGGATTAATTAATCGGCATTTTCGATTGTTCTCACTCTCCTCCGCAGAGCCTTACGAATTTTTGGTAAAATTACGTAATATTACTTGGAAAACAAATTACGTAATTGTTAGTAAAAACGCGCTAGGTATGGTGGGAAGAAGGTAGTTACTTAAGGCTCTGTGGTTCTGGGATAGGGCCATAGAAATAATAGACATAGAATGCGTGCTCCTATCTTTCCTCAGTGAAAAAATTGTCTCCACAAAATGGCGCGAGCAGAGAGCATAGAGCATGCGCATGACGTGTTGTTAGCATCGGTATTGGTTTCGGAAGTCGAACTTAAACTCTCTATTTTACCCTATAGGGGGTCCTATCTTGGTTACCATGGCAACAAAAAAATGTACAAGAGTGATTTTGAGTCGGCCACCCATATTCCATAATATTTGAGTAGAAAATGAGGGAAAAGTATTAAATTAGGAAAAAAAGTTTTCAATGTATAAGACCAATTAAGTTGGAAAAATTCAGGTAAATCTAACTTTACCACTCCCCCCCCCCCCCTGCAGAGGCAAAGTCCTAGCAACGGCCCTGAATATGTTCGCTATTTGCTATATATATACTTTATATGTTAGTACTTCTGCTTCACATTTCACATTTCTAGAATATATACAAATCTTACCAGTGAATAAAAATATTCTTCTTGTACAACCCGTTCATGTACGAGCAGTGTAAAAAGGCAGGACTCTCGACGTTGTAAACTAACCAAAGTATAGGAGAATAATATCAGAATTCTCAGTGCAATTTCTACTTCAAACACAAGCAAAATCTTAAAATGTTTGCGCTTAAACCAGGGGGGTGAAATACATCGCCAAAAGCTTTGGATCGCGGTTGAGACAGTGTGCCATGAATCTAGGGACCAGTAGTCATGGCAAAGGCGTAAGATCCTCATGTTTTTGGCTTCACTTTTTTGTGCCGAGCAGGTACTTCTGTAATATAGTATAGCTCATGCAGTGGTGCATACGTATGCCCGTCTGGTGGTTAGATATGAAACGAGACCGCGGTTGGTCAGACCATGCTGTAAGTTGGCACACTCCAGCTGTTGACCTGTCGGCAAAATCTGAATTTTTTAAAATTACGTTTTTAAGATACAAAATGGTGTATATTTGCATTTTGTGATTACAGATTATTCTTTTGAATAAAATGATGAATTCTTTATGTGCTGCATTTTGTTTTGCTGCATTACTGCGTGCTTCTTTCACATCAATTTTTCATTTCTCAACAATTTCTTTATAGCACTGCATTGTCCACTGCTCAACCAGACAACCACTTCAAAATTAAGTGCATTTCGGCGGCAAAAGTAACATCAGTCTCGTTTTCGTGTGTGAATCATTGAGTTTAACAAATGTTAAATACTCGAAATCGAGGCTCCATAACCAAAGTAACGTACTTTCAGCAGTGTGTATTTGAACATATATATCTCATGATGTCTAACCATGCAAGGCAAGATCTATACAATACAACAAAACGTTTGGTGTTGTGTCCACTTTCGTGCCTAGTCTTATCCATGGCGAAATTGGCAAACTTATAGTTCGTGAAAGCGAGGTTCTATAACAAACATACTGCAGGGAAGTGAGTCTGGGATTGGATGCTGCGAGGATGGCTGGAAGTTTCGCGTGCGAGGTGGGTTCGGGAACTTCCAGCCAACCGAGGTGCGTCCAATCCCGGACTCACGGAACCTGCAAGTTTGTCGGTTTTTATCACGTTGCATTTCGGTAAAAAGTACTGACGAATTTACGCATTTTAGTTTCTTGCTTTTAGTTTCATAATTTTTCGCTTGGATAAGAAGCATTTTAGCCGTCAACATACTGTACCACGCAAACAAATAAACTTAGGCTTAAAGTGAAACCGAAAATTCTCTACAACATTAATTATAATTTATTAATTATAATTAATATTATACCGCATATACACAGACTTACATAGTAGTCTACAATTTACAACTATATATAGCTCATTATTTTGTCTAAACGAACTTTTCAGATATTGATGAATGTGATGTTGGAAGTGCCAATTGCCATGGTAACGCTACATGTACAAATACTGTTGGTTCATTCACTTGTGCCTGTGATAATAAGTTCACTGGAGACGGGATTGTGTGTTCTTCTGTTGATACCGGGCCGTCGGGTTAACCAGACAGGAAAATCCGATTATTTGTTTTATTATTGATACACTGAGTTTATTCATTTTAATAAAATGATGAATATTTATGTACTACATTATTTTGCTGCGTTGTTCCAAGACCACTTTTCTTCAATTTCCTACTTACCAATTTCCTAAGATAACTCAGTAGTGCATGCCTACGGCCGCCGAGAGGTTGCGCGGGGCGGGCGCAAAACTTTCTCAGGGAGCCCCTATGAAAACAGGGCAAACGGTGTTTTTTAAACTATAATATATTACACTTTATTGTAAATTATCAAGTTAGGATTAACTTGAACATGAATTCGGAAAACATAACGACCAATCTGACCGTGGATGTTTAGTTGAAATTTTAACGCACGGTTGCAATTAAACTATTGAATCAAAAAGCTTTCATGTGTACAAACAGGACTGCCGATATAATCCCTGGGGCCTGAGGAAAATCTTTCCTGGGGACCCCATGACATCATTACTTTTAAGCTATACCCAACTAGCCGCTAGCCTGCATGTGGAGGTACTGTAAGGGACCCTCAATTTTAAAAATGCTCTGACCAATTTAAAGAACCTACTCAATTTTAGGCTCTCGCTCTCAAGTTGGGGCCTTATTAAGGTGGCGGCCCGGGCAATTCGCCCCCCCCCCCTTACCTCCCCTCTCGGTGGCTTAGATTTGTTGGGCTTAATTCTCTGGTTTCATGAGTCAGAATGGTTACATAATTGCCCTGCTGAATCCAAGGTACCCTTTAATCGCTGTTACGTTGCCTGCTTAATAGTATTTCGCTCATCTGGTGACGTTACGCCATTTCTCAATTACAATTAGAGGAAAAGTAACTGGTCACCCAGGTATCTCATGATCATATTCAAATAATAACCTCTTTCTCCCTTGAATATGAACTGGCTCTTAGAGAAACTTTTATGATCTCTAGACTTCGATTCTCTTTGACTGACAATGGAGGATCAGCTCCTCTGCATTTGATCTTTTAATATTCTTGTCCCATATAATCAAATGTAACCCTACAGCTTGCATATAATTTTGTATTCTTGTTTAACTAACTCAACAGGCCCAATTCGCGTCGATCGTGAGCGATCGACGGCTCGAAATTTCATACTTTCGGTTCAGTGCATGCTATGAAGACAGAAATACCACCATTCGATTCAGAAATAAAATATCAACTAGTTCCAAACGATAGTTATAGTCATTATTAGTATTGTAACGATTTATGGGCCTTTGAAAGTCAAAACGATCATATTGTATCAAATTACGCAATTGTCTGAACAAAAATTACAGATTATTATAGACTAGCCATACCTTTCGCCGAAAATAACTTCGGCCCCATCGAACATATCGTCTTTGTAATAGTCTTGTTCGAATCCCCATTAAATAGTGTTTTTGGAGTGTTATTTGCAACCCTGAATCTACAAATCTGTATCTTTTATCAATATATTTCCATTTCTTGTCCGACTGTGAGCTCGAAGTGAATTAACCCAACCGGAAATACGACTGAAACCCGTAAAAACAATGCGGCGTTTGTATCGTATGACCCTGGAAAGGCCAGAAATGGTTCGCAAGGTCAAATTGCACCTACACGCGTGAGTTTGACGTCATCCCGGCCAAAGGAGCTTCTTATTGGCCAATTATTGCGCAATGTACGCAAGTGCGAGTAAAACCCGACATCTTGAAAAATTCAAAATAAATATTTCTAGTCGGCGTATACATACGAAACTTTCTACACGAAAGCGCTTGAATACAGAGAGTATTTTACACGTATAGCCGTTCAGCAAATGACGAAAAGTTCAAGGGGTATTCAAGATATTGTGGATATGAAATTTAGAATCTTTGGTCAAGCGGTGAGTAAATATATGATTGTTTCGCTTTGTGTAATGTTTTGACGGCACTTGACCCCCCGTTCGAAAGGTTATTTTATGAGGATTTCAATGGTGGCATTTATTTAAAAGGGGGGTAAATACTCGCCGAGATATTTATATTAGAAAAATTGAATCGAAATGTAATGCGAAACCGGCCTGTCAAGAAAGAGTTTTAAGAACAACAAGACGCCTACTCAGGCGTTCACACTGACCTGAAAATCATGATATGCGTGCTATGGTGCAATCTCGTTCCCTGAGCCTGCGGTCCTTGGGAAGGAAACGAAGGCTCTGGGATAATCCGTTTCAGGGAGGAATCTGATTGGCCGTTGATATGGAATGTGCAGTTCAATCTTAGCCAGAATTCCTGGCTTTCGGCAACGGATTATCCCAGAACCTTCGTTTCCTTCCCGAGGATCGCAGGCTCGGGGAACGAGATTGGCTATGGTGTAATAGACAAGGGAATGGGAAGCAAGAGAGTTCGTATAGAACAGTTTCAGCGGTAGATTTATCCAAAGAAAATTAATAATTCGACAACAAAAAGCAGAAGGCAGAAACTATTTGAAACCTAATTAAAGTTGCGCTTTTGCACAAGTAACAAACCTTCATAGGAAAAAAATAAAAATATAAAATGAGACATAGGTAACATCTCTTGTGCTTTAATCACATTTAGTTTAATGTCAGATACTTAGTAATAATATTTATAGATAGTATCTCAGGTTCACACCGAAAATCACGTGACCATATTGAACTTTATCAAATCATAATCGTGGATCATTTCTGAGTAGTGAAGCAGTCAGATATAATATATCATTGTCTTCTTCGCCTTTCAGTTGCCTTGAACGATACGTTTTTGAAGAATGGAGATTTTGCGCTACGCAGTATTCCATGATCATGTTCCAATATTGATATAAGAATTAATGAGCACATGATAACAAATGAGCACATAATAGCTAGGGACGGACCATTAGAAAAATGATGGGGGTGGGGGTAAATTTTTTTTGTTTGCATTTTTTTTTCCAGGTTGTCAGCTGTGTATGCATGTTTTTTTTAAATATGTCTTCTCGCATGCAATTTTTTTCCAGTACAACTATACAAATGTTAACGAAACTGTTCTCTTGACAGAAAAATATCCCTTTAATACACACTGCAGAATTATATCTTTAAGCACCATATATGGACAAGTTTTCTAGGGGTCCAGGGCATGCTCACCCGGAAAATTTTTGAATCTAAATTCTCTGAAATACCATTTCCCGGACTTTGGGGAGAGATTTTACAGAATTCTGATGGTCAGGAAACGCCATTGTAACATATCAGGGGCCCTTGGCCAGTGTTTTTGCTCTATAGCCTGAGCCTGGGGCCCCCCATTTGCTGGCCCATTGGAGTTGGTGGCCCCCGGATTCTCCCGGTCCGAGCCCATAGTAGTTACGCCACTGAGGACAGTGGCAGTGTGAATGAGAATTAATTATTAAATACAATAGAAAATATTTTGATAGTATATAATAAAACTACATAAGAGTTACTGTTAATATTGAAAGAAATTGCATATTAATATATTATATATTTTGATATATTTATATTCTGGAATATTCCAGGGATTTAGTTTAGTTTTGTCTGGTGTACATTTAAAATTAAAGTTCTATTGTTGTTCTGTTTGTAATTTTTTTTTAAACAAGTCTGTTTGCATGTATTTTTTTTCAGACCTTTTTTGTTTGCATGGATTTTTTTTCTGTTTTTTCCCCACCCTCCCCATCACTTTTCTAATGGTCCGTCCCCTATGAGTTGAGTTGTATTAGGAAATTGAGAACCATACAATAAATGTCTTAGTTCTTGTTGGTATTTCACTGAACGCACGCTTTATCTTTACTTGCGCCAATTCTAGTAGCTACTGCGCGAATTTGAATACATGTATTATATATGGCGCGTTTTTACTGTCAAAATTCAATAGGTCCAATAGTTATAAGTCGAACACCAAATCACCAATGATACAAATCGGGCAACCCTTACTCGAATCGAGCAGACTGATATGTAAATCGATTATTGAAATGATCAATACACATTCAAAACGAGCAAACAGTATAGCCAAATCGAACGACTATTCCTTGTCTATATTATATTGTGAACTAAATGTTATTGTATTAGGCAAATGAGAACCATGCAATAAATGTCTCGGTATTTTGAATGCAAGCTTTATCTTTACTACTTGCTCGAACTCTAGTAGCTACTGCGCGAATTTTAATACATGTATTAAGGTATATTGTCAACATTTTGTAGGTGAAAAGAATTGGCTAGTTTACATTGTTCATTATATTATGAAATATGATACTAGTTAAAATTCGCGTCGAGCTAAATGTTATTGTATTAGGCAAATGAGAACCATACAATAAATGTCTTAGTTCTTGTAGGTATTTTGAAGGCACGCTTTATCTTTAGTATAGCTACCACAAAGCGTTTGGCGCGCCAACTAGTAGCTACTGCGCGAATTTTAATACATGTATTAAGGTATGTTGTCGACGTTGTGTAGTGAAACTGTCAAACCTTTAACTTTTCCTTGTTTATATTGTGTTTATATTATATTGTGAACTAAATGTTATTCTATTAGGCAAATGAGAACCATACAATAAATGTCTTAGTTCTTTTTGGTATTTTGAACGCTCGCTTTATCTTTACTTGCGCGAATTCTAGTAGCTATTGCGCGAATTTCAATACATGTATTTTAATATGGTCAAACCTTTAACTTGCACTTGTGAACTAAATGTTATTGTATTAGACAAATGAGTACCATACAATAAATCAAAATAAACTGTAAAATCTTTAATTAACTTGTACTTGCTTATATTCCACTATATTGTACAAATTCGCGTCGGGTCCAAATTTTGGGGTTTTCGAGTCGTTTAATACAACATATAGATTGCATAAATCCGCCGGGTCGGCCAAATTTTCCAGTATGGAATGCTGTATTTCTGTGCACCGCACACGTTAGTCAGCGGATACGATTGTGCACCAAAAAAGGGTTGTCATGTGCACCTTAAAATTTATCGATTTTAGTTCGGCTGGGGGGGGGGGGGATGAAGCATTTTTTGTGAAATATTAATCAGCCATTAGTCCATTGTATTGCTATTGCCTTTCATTTAAAAAATAAGACGCATCATAATTCTTTAGTTTATATAATGCTATTCAATTTGAAAACTGAGAAATAATCAAGATGAGTAATCATTGATTAGTAATCAAGCTCTCCGAAACAACAGAACTCTAGAGTCTAGATTAACATTGCTTTAATTAACTGTAGGCTGTTACTGCAAGTAATATCAATAAGAGTTGTTCGTGAGTCCACCTTAGACTGGCTCAATTTGTAACTAAATCTTAACTAACATGAAACTTGATTTCATTTATACATTTAAATCCATTTTCTACCGTGATAAAACTGCGTAATTATGATAAGAATGGATAGCGTCCCTTCTCCTTTTTTAAACGTGTCAAAACTTGACTCGCTGTGTACGATGTCTCAGTTTTTTTCTTCAATGTTCCAACACGTTGCCGTGGTAATTTTAGCACGGATGATCCATCCACATAGAGTTTAGCTGCTTTAGATACAATATCTTCAACATTGAGGACATTGCCTATTGACCATAGATATAGGAGATATAGATCGCCGACTCAGCTCGCGAGGCGTGACATTTTGAACAATCCAAGATGGCGGAACAAGCGGGCAAAAAAAAAACGCGGGAAATTTTTTCTCCATATAAACACATTAGTTTTCGAGCGTTCTGCGAAGTTCTCGGCTGTTTTGAAGTGTTTTAAAGCGTTCTGATTTTAGCTTTTTTGGCTAAAATATTGAGCAACACCCACTTGGCTTTGTTTTTATTATCCAAAACTACAATGCTACAGTCTTGAGCGCGAATGAGCGGCGTAGAACTGTACGAATAAGAGTCTGAAGAGTGACATCGAACAGTGGAATTGCTATTTCATTCCACAGGTAGAATATTCATTTTATAAATGTTTTAATGCCACTTTTTTCCGACTTTAGTGGGAAAATATAGTTTATCTTAAATGGGAAAATATAGTTTATCTTTGTATAGTCAATTCTTTTGTTAAAAACTTGAGATTTTTGTCCTTAATATATGTATTCTTTTCCATTCGATTGTTTTCAAAAAGTTCCAGCTCGCCATTTTCTACAGTGCTCAGTAGCTCACTGTTCACACTTGAAACATTTATAGCATCTTTTTATTTGCAAAAAAAGACTTGAACGTAAATTTCAATGCCCACTATGATTTGCATAATTAAATTATAAATAAACTGATAAACATTTAATATGGCAAGCATAAAATTGCTCTCAGCCTCTCATGAAGTATTCCAGCTAAATTACCTGCTATAAATATTTTCAAGAACTATCCATAACTTCAGCAGATGCATCATTGCATCAAAACAATGTAAATCATTAACCCATTAAGCTGCAGAGCTTCCCCATTGACAAGTAAAATCGTCAGGCGTTAGACAAGTACTATAGTAAAAAAATAAGTAGGGCGCACTGGGGCACATTGCGGCTCAATGAGTTAATTTAAGGCTTACAAGAGAAACCTGCAAAATATCTACTTGTTGACAAACTTTGGGGAACAATCCAGCAACTCCAACAGCATTACATGCATCTGCATACAATGCATTGCTACCAAAATAGACACAAATGGACAGTGAACAGAATATTTATTTCACAATTTTTGAACCATACAAAATATGAAATAAGCAACTTCAGCTACAAAATTCAAATATATTTTAAAATGCATCCTTATATGAAAATATGCCAACCTAGGCTACATGACAGATAATTTCACATGCAAATCATAACTGCAAACATTTGTCAATTTAACCCTTTTGGCATAATAGTGCATAATCCAAGTGGGGGCATATGCATACACAATTTAAGACATACTGTAACCAGGAACGGTTGCGAACATTAGGTCCTCTTGCAGGAATCGAACCTGTGGCCCTGCAATTCCAGTGTAGCACTCTAACCAACTAATGCACCTTTCAATGTTAATTGGGGGGGGGGGGCAAGAGGTAGAGATTTGAACAACTTTGCTTGCCCGACGGGGAGGATTTTGATGTGGCAAGATCACCCTGCGGTGTGGACAGGGCCACCGAGATTTCCAAAATGCTCTGACCAATTTAAAGAAACTACTCAATTTTAGGCTCTTCCTCTCACGTTGGGGCCCTATTATGGTGGGGGCCTGGGGCAATTTGCCCCCCCCCCTCCCCCTCTCGGCGGCCCTGGGTGTGGACATTTGATCTTTCAAGGCAGCCCTTGGCCAGGCAATTTTGAATATTTTTTATTCATACACAAATAATGGGAACGAATCCATGTCACTGGCCTATACATATTGTCACTGGCCTATACTTAGATTGTTGGAACAAGCAATTTAATAGTCTGCTTTGTTGAAGTACAACACTTTGGGTTATTAGTTTGATCATGAATGCAATATAACAAATTTTCCCAGCCCCCAGATGGGGGAAATATTACTGTTTTTTGACCCAATATTGATTTCCTCAGGTAGGGAGTATTACCATTTTTTGACCAATGGTGGTGTCCCTGGGGTGTAGATTTTGACAATTTTTTTCAGGAAAATGTCAAATCCCAACCCCATGCCCCCCCCCCCCGGGCTTAACATTGATAGATACATAAGCTGCATAGGCCAGTTGCCAAGCTGCAACCACAAGTTCATGTTCAGTTATATATAGATTTTCAGGTGTGTGGAGTTTGATAAGGTAAACTTGAAAGTTGTGTTTTGCACTTCACTTGGTTGGACAAGAATGTTGGGTTTAGTGGATAATCCAAGCAAGCATATATATACACAGTTTAAGACCTAAGGCGACAGGTTTGATTCCTGCCAGAGGACCTAGTGTTGTACTTTTGCAACCATTCCTGGTTAGGTCTTAAATTGTGTACATATGCCCCCACTTGGATTATCCAGCATTCACTGTCCAGAAAAACAATCCCATAATATTACAATTTCAATCGGCATTATGAACAGAACACTGTGACAAACCGGAGAAAGAGCTTGAACCTGACAAGATAATTGTGGGAATGCTTGACAGCTCTCCAGTATAGTGTTTGGTTACATTAGAGGGTTCATAGTGTAGCAATTTCTTTCATCCATAAAATGTGTTGAACGTGTTTGATGCCTTGGTGGCTTAAGATCAAAATATACTACCAGATCAGTCATCCTACCCCCGTACATCCCCAAACAGCTCCAACTATTTTATTTCCCTCAAGAGTTATATGGCACTTAATAGTTCCTTCGCCATCAGTTGTGAAAATAGTCCAAGTCACAGATAAAATCCTTCGTGAAAGACTCCATTAGTGGCATTTAATGAAGAAAGAATCCCTCCAAGTGATTAAACAGCAAGTTCTGCCGGAGACGAAGCCATCTACATTTACCTCCTTGGGGCAGTACTCATGAGAATGCCATATTCTTGACTAAAATTTACGAGATGATCATATTGCACTCCTAATCCACTCCATTTCAGACCTCTAGGCCAAGATATTTGTCTACCGCTTCGCAGGGGCGGATCTAGGATTTTTCGTACGTTAGTCAAAAATTGCGTTGCTGAACATTGGGGGAGGTGGGTACTTTTGACTGGGGGAGGTACTTTTGGCGGCGGAGGGGGGCGGGGGGGGGGGTTGCCAAGCAAATTAATATTTTTTATATGTGTTCTGTTTACGAAAAAATGTAACTTAAAAAATTGCTTTTTCGCCCAATGTCAAACAGATATCCAATTCTCATCGAGAAATAGATTGACAAGGATGACTTGACGTTTTAAAAATTGTTATTTAATCGCATATTATTTGCTTTGACATGGATGGTCAAAACATTTTGCAATATAGTGATGCAATATAGGAAGAGAATTTCCACGTTTAATTCACTGCTCCTCGAGTTTCATTCGTAGCAAGAACATACGCCATGAATAAGTATTCACAAAGGCAACATGATCCATTTTACTTGTTGTGTACATGATGTAGAGATCGTATTACACAAGGCCATGCTACATTGTCGTGTTCTTGTAGTTTAAAATGACCAAAATAGGCTAGGTATAAATAACACAGTGTTATTAAGTAGCTATCTGATTAATATATAAAGTCCACATGTCACAAGAAGCATAAACAAAGTATAAACACACTGAAACTGCCTGTATTAAGCCGCAGTACTATTTATGTAAATTGACGGAAATATTATGTAAATTTCCTCTCGTATTATTATACGTCTTATAACGCGTACCCGCCGATATTATAGCATGTGCGTACAGACGCACAATCCACCACAGTATACAACAGTTATAATGCTATATCTAGTTAAAATGAATATATATCTTAAGGCCGTACAAAAGATTTTTGTCTTCTCCCGAACGTTCTTCAGGATGTAAGATTCCGCACCAAAATTTCGTGCGAGGAAGGCTGCTTAATATGTCGACGCTTATGTTATTCACAACGCTCACTAAATCTTTAATAGAAAGCTTCGGTACACTAATTACTCGCTTGTTTAAATCAGCTTCAATATCTTTGACATTTTGTCGATCGTCCTTCTCTAAAGCAGCCTTTACGGTTTCGTAAATACTAACAGATATGGCTAGTATTAGTTCAGAATTTCTGATAGTAAATCTTCCCATTGAACTTTAATAATTTGCGGTCAAGCACAAAGTAGCGATCAGAAAGGGCCAGAAACGTCATAGACCTTTCCGTGCACTAATAAAGCCTGAACGGTATGATCGATCAAAAAAATCCAGCCAATGGGAATTCAGGATTGTTTTGAATTAGCCAATCGGATAGCCTGTATTCGAGCCCCTGATCGATTTAGCGATCAGAACTCCCCACAGATCGCGCAAAAATCGAGATAGCCAATCAGATGACTGGAATCTGACTCAGAGCGTGCAAAACTCATGCGTAAGACCGCTTTTCTGCGCGTTCATGTTCGAAGGCCTTGCTACTGAATGATATTTCAAAACTGGACTGTTAAACTTTCAACACATTACACTGCGCGAAGTTTGATAACTGGACTGCTATTTTAATTTAACAATTTTCTATTTTTCTGGCCAATTTTTACCTTAGTCGCGTGATCGCTCTGATCACCCCTAGATCCGCCCCTGAAATGTGCATAAAACCAAGTGTAAACTGGATGTTATATACTGCACATTTGAATGCCATACCTATCAAGTATCTTTTTGGCAGACGGCAGGTCATGCCAAACGGAATCATCCAGCATTACAATGCCATTGTCATTGACATAATATTGTCATTTAATACTTTGGTATACGCTTTTTTCGCCTTATGACATAGTCTCATTCACAAACGCCACTATTGTTCTGTCCGCAGTTTTAGCACACAGCCACACGTCAGTTACTCCACAACAGGAAAACCACTTCTAACCATCTACAATCTGGCAAGAAGAATATATTTTCGACATGGCAAACCGTATACGACGTCATCATGTATTTAATTATTGCCTTCACTGACTGAAAGATTGGGCACGAAAAGTACGATCCGTAAAGCCATTTCACAGTTCGTACGGACCGTACTATCCGTACGGATCGACAAACTTTTCTGCCCTGACTTGAACACAACATCACCCATTGTCGCTTTTTACGGATCGACAAAGTAGGTTCACGACCGTAAATCATTTTCACGAGTCGTACGGTCCGTAAAACCATTTTACAGTTCGTACGGACCGTACGATCCGTACGGATCGACAAACTTTTATGCCCTGACTTAAACACAACATCGCCATCGACAAAGTAGGTTCACGATTCGTAAATCATCTTCACGAACCGTACGGATCGTACGGTCCGTAAAACCATTTTACAGTTCGTACGGACCGTACGATCCGTACGGATCGACAAACGTTTATGCCCTGACTTAAACACAACATCGCCATCGACAAAGTAGGTTCACGTTCCGTAAATCATCTTCACGAACCGTACG
>CACRXK020005311.1:0-28514 GCA_902702795.2 Paramuricea clavata
CAATGGGAACACGAATACACATCCGGGACTTGAATTTGCCCCCCAATAGTCGCGTTCCCTTTTTTTTACTGAATTAAGATTACAATGCCTCCTTTAGTGTTATTTATAATCTCTATGGGGGGCGCTCGAAGCATGCCGTTTTGAACGTTTTCATGGCAGGATGCAAATCGAAAGGGAAACGGGCCTTTTCAATTTAAAACGGGCCTTTTAAAGCCTGTGTACGACCTTGTAGAATTTAGCTTCAAATTTCCGCTTGAACGTAGCGTTCCAGTTATTTTTAGTTCAATGGATGAACTTTAGACTCCGCTAATGCTTTCGTTTCCCCGGGTGTAAATAGCCGGGGGGAATTAGTACCCTCGCACGGCGCTTCGCGCCGCCGGCTCGGGGACAAGAATAACTGTAGGGAGCCACCTTAAGTAGGAAAAATTAAGTGAATTCACAGCACCGCAAGGGCTTGAATTTCAACAACTACGGCGTACTAGAATGCTCAAGAATGCAAATTATAGTCGCCTAGCTTTGTCTCAGAGTAAAGGTGCTATTGTTGATATAAGAACGACCGTCGCCGTTGTATTTGCCAAACTCTCTTATACAGCAAAAACATCGTTCCGTCTAGAATATTGTTAAGAGCTTTTGGCTCTCACGTACCCTTTAACTTTAAACAAAAAATTTAGTTTATACAACTCGTCTAATACATTTTATATCACTATATATCGCTATATTTTTTACTTTGTGTCGACACCTTGAATCTATTGTTGTATAAATGTCATTACCTTTTATGGCAGTTAATAACCAACTACTCGATTTTAAGCAATGGGAACCCTGCGTCGTTCTAAGCAACGCACAGACGCGTTTTTATTAGCTAGGCCTGCAGGCTCTCTCTCAAATTTCAAAGAGAGTTCAAAGAGAGCCTGTTCGCAGGCTAATTAATTGGTAACCATAGTTTTGTGTCAAAGTTGGTGAACTGATGACATCTATTAATTATCGAACCTTGCTACTTATTTGTAATAGTATCTTTGAAACAAAACTTCTTTTAATATTAACTGCTGAATTAGTTCCTTTAATATCTCGACTTCATATTACACATTGCAAATTGTGGTCCATATACAAACAAAAATCGCGCGCCAAATTCGAATATTGCGCGCCAACACAGCATTCGAGGTGCATCAATGGACGATGTTCAAGCGAAAGTTTGCGCACAACGTAGATGATAAGAAAAATTGGTATGCATACAAATTGATTCAATAAGTCGCTTCTTAGTAAAACATTCAAGTGTTTTCCATCAGAGATTAAACGGGTCAAACTTGAAGACTTGCGAGACGACGAAGGTCGCCAAGTATCGCATCGCCGTTTCTCTGCCGGTGTCCCAGGATTTTCGCCCCCCCCCCTACATTTTCGCCCCCCAGGGGGCGAAATTCCTAGGAATTTCGCCCCCCTTTAGAAACTTCACCTTTTCTTTAGGATTTTCGTCCTCCGTTCAAAACGCTTCGGGCAAGTAAGGCATTCGAATTAGTGCTATCAGAGCAAAGTCGGCTGCTGCTATTATTATGGTTATAATTCAACAAACCTTATTTCTGCGCGAATTATATATATATATATATTATATATATTATATATATTATATATATTATATATATATATATATATATATATATATATATATATATATATATATATATATATATATATATATATATATATATATATATATATATATATATATATATATATATATATATATATATATATATATATATATATATAAATATATAAATAGACCGCAAACGGCAAACAGTGCACGAAATCTTTTTATTTTAAAATCGGTAGGCAAACGCCAAAGGTAGCGCAAATTTGTGTTTATATTATAAAGACTATCAGTTCAGAAAGATGCAGTCATCTTTTCAGTGCTGACAGCTAGGTTAAGAAGATGTAGTCATCTTTGCTATAATCAGTTGAACCTAAATTTTTATAATATTATTATAGTAACATATCTAATTATGCATGAATCATTTTATATGATATTGCGGTTGCAGCTGATACGGTAGCTATATAGGTCTGTCATAGTTATAATTCAACAAGCCGTATATATTTCTGCGCGAATTGTACTGACTATAGAACTGGCCAGACAAATAGAATGGCTATATCAAGACTAGAGACCGCAAACAGTACACGAAATCTTTTTGTTTTAAAATCAGTGTGCAAACGCCAAAGCTAGCGCAAATTTGTGTTTATATTATATAAAGACTAATTTAGTGGAGACTCTTGTGTTCAGAAAGATGCAGTCATCTTTTGCTGACAGGTTAAGAAGATATGCAGTCATCTTTCCTTAATCAGTTGAACCTAAATTTTTATAATATAATAACTACCCATACACCTATTATGCATGAATCATTTTATATGATATTGTGGTTGCAGCCGATACGGTAGCTATATATAGGTCTGTATTATCATAGTTATAATTCAACAAGCCTTATTTCTGCGCGAACTGTACTGACTAGAACTGGCCAGCCAAATATATATATAGCTATATCAAGAGACCGCAAACAGTACACGAAATCCTTTTGTTTTAAAATCAGTGTGCAAACGCCAAAGTTAGCGCAAATTTGTGTTTATATTAATTATAAAGACCAATTTAGCGAAGACTCTTGTGTTCAGAAAGATGCAGTCATCTTTTGCTGACAGGTTAAGAAGATGTAGTCATCTTTGCTTAATCAGTTGAACCTAAATTTTTATAATGAAAACACATCCTATTATGCATGAATCATTGTATATGATATTGCGGTTGCATGCAGCTACTGTACAATAGGCTATAGCCTGTTTAGGCTATATACAATAGGTCCGTATTATCATGGTTATAATTTAACAAACCTTATTTCTGCGCGAACTGTACTGATTAGAATGGACCAGCCAAATAGTGAAATATAATGTATATATCAAGACTAAGAGACCGCAAATAGTACACGGAATATTTTTGTTTTTAAATCACTGTGTATGCAAACGCCAAAGCTAGCGCAAATTTGTGTTTATATTATAAAGACTAATTTAGTGGAGACTAGCTCTTGTGTTCAGAAAGATGCAGTCATCTTTTGCTGATAGGTTAAGAAGATGTAGTCATCTTTGCTTAATCAGTTGAACCTAAACTTTTATAATATAGTAAAACACATCCTATTATGCATGAATCGTTGCCAGTATGATATTGCGGTTGCAGCTGATACGGTATATATAGGTCTGTATTATCATAGTTATAATTCAAAAAGCCTTATTTCTGCGCGAATTGTACTGACTAGAATTACTGCATGGCCAGCTAAATATAGAATGGCTATATCAAGACTAGAGACTGCAAACAGTACACGAAATCTTTTTGTTTTAAAATCAGTTTGCAAACGCCAAAGCTAGCGCAAATTTGTGTTTATATTATAAAGACCAATTTAGAGGAGACTCTTGTGTTCAGAAAGATGCAGTCATCTTTTGCTGACAGGTTAAGAAGATGTAGTCATCTTTGCTTAATCAGTTGAACCTAAATTTTTATAATGAAAACACATTCTGTGTTCTATGCATGGAATTGGTATGTATGCAAATATTCATAACTCATTAATAAGCCTTTCTGCGCGAGTTGCAACTACATCTCCTGGCTATTCTCATTTAGAATCTAACCAAATAAAACCTATATAGGATATAACTGAATAGCCTCACGAGTACAGGCTTCTGTAAGCAAGTTCCAACCGTCAATATCGCATGTTCACCTGCACTATATCATAATAAAATGTTTGTATTGCATTTCACGGGATTTCACAAGACTAGTAACTTATTTCTAAATATTGAACTAAATGCCACATGCTAATTTTCATATACCCACTGTGAACAGAACCAGATTGATGACAGCTTTGCCTATTAATTTTATTGGGATTAGGCATAATTGCATCCGGCGGAGTGCACAAATTTTGTGAGTTTTTCGGCCGGATAAAGGGCAATAAATTTGTGGGAAAAAATTCTGAACCGGTTTGACGTTGTGAATAACACTTCATTTTATTTGTTTATTTATGAAGTACATGTTTGTAAATAAAATACATTATTTTGAGTTTGGGAAAATTACCACAGATTTTTCTCATCATTTAATTACACGTATATACTTTTATCGTTTTGCGCGTTGTGAAAGTTAGCCTGCGGTGCAGACGCTTCGTATTTCATGATGAAAGGGTTTAAACGACTGGAAATAGTCTCTCTTCTCGATGGAGACGTGTTTACAACATAGACAGTTGGCCAAAAGAACTGCGTTTAATTCTTTGGAAGAAACCGCTTTCGGATAAAGAGACATTCAAATTGATATTGTTCTTGGTAGGAAACGGTTGCCCCCCATTGGTTGCATACAAATGGATTATTGCATCTACCTACTGGGGCAGGGGGAAAACGACAAAGCGTTGGGAACAAAGTAAATGAATTAACCTGAATATGGAAAGAAATATGCATTATTGGTTCTATTATGATATGTTTCACAGCAAATATATCAGAATGGTGACGAGAGACAATTGACAAGAATTGTAGAAAATCATCAATGCCAATGGGCAATGGAGAATTGTAGTCAATATTGACAGTCATCAGTTGTTAATGTTATGATGTAAAAGTAGAAAAACTTGAAAATATGTTTGATAACCTGAATAAACATGAATGACCATGTTCCAAACACAATTAGAATAGGTTAGAGATAACGTTGAATAAATGACTAGATGTGAACTAGTAGCCGTGTTTATATAACTATATATTATGCTATTATATATTATGCCGAAAATAATAGGTCACAAGTTGAATCTGTGGTAACCATATTTTTATTGGTTAATACTACATTAATTAATGGTTACATTGACCCATTTTTTCAAGGTTATAATAACGTTTAAAACAAAGTAGTTTTAACTAGAATAGAGATTTTGTTATTCAACCTTTTTTATCAGGTTATATTGATCTATTTCTACAGGTTAAGATAACTGTTAAAATTGGGTAATCAAACAAATATCAACTGAATTTAATTGGTTAAAGAAACTACTATTTATAGTTGTTTTAACCTCACTTTTTTGGATTTTGCTGTGAATCGGTGTAAACAATTAAATTGGTTAACATATGGTTTTTTTGACTATTCATAATAGGTTGTCAATTTTAATCAAATAGAACAGGTCAAAACAAACACAAAAGACAGGCTGATTTAAGATTCTTTATATAATATATATATATTTCAACGAATCTAACATATACATAATATAACAAAAACGGTTAGTTTAACTATGGCCAATGCCATATGTATATATATGTAATTATCAACCCAACAAATAATGATTGTTTCAGATATAGCTCAACTCAAACGATAACATTCAGTTCTGTCAAAAATGTCTGTGTACAAATTATTGCACGTTGAAAGGTACCACATATAAAACGTTCATACCATCAAATCCGAAACGATACAAAGTTCAAGACCATTGAGCACAACAGGCACTACCATGGACCTGAACAAGTGCTACTGCGTCCGAACACGATGCCAAATTACATGCCCATGCATACTTCATGTGAATCCTTATGGATCGTCTCAGCGAAATGGCGCTTTGTTTGTGGTTCCACGTTTTACACCGGACGTCTAGAGGGCATATACACTGTAGTGTCTGTTACTATAGAGCACTTGGTTTATGTATTAAAAATAATACGGTAATAACGATAAAGTGTTGAATAAAATGACCCACTTTTTTGGTTGAAGAAACCTTTTGTATAAGAAACGAGAATTTACTATAATCACAACTAATTACTAAATGGTTGAATCCACTGCAGTACAACCATTAACATAAGTTGTTTTAACGGGGTAAAATAGGTTTTCACTATAACCTGGTAAAAAAGTTGAAACAACTGTTGTTTTATCGGTTAATATAACAAAAAAAAATTGGTTAATGATTTTAACCAGTTTATTTTAGGTTAAAATAACGTATTTATTTTGGTCATGACAAATAATAATGGTTAATTTAACTGTTTTGATTTTACAGTGTAAGTATAGCAATTTTCTTTGATCCTAAGATTTAGTTTGATGATGTGATAAAAATGTGACTGTATTGCCTCGCTGTTGACTCAGGAAGCCCCAGTCGTATATATATTTCAGATGAGTTGTAAAATTATCTGTGACTGTGCGAAAAATGTTTGCTGCCGTAGGCATGCACATAAGACAAAATTGGCTGTCTGTCAACGTTTGCCACGATGCAGAAAATATTGATAGTTAGAAAATCACGGCTTTACAAATTATTTTACAGTGTTTATACGACATTAGTATTTAGTCGTGGGTTTCTAGATCATGCGGGAAACATAGCTATACAGTGCTATATATCGCTTTTGTGGATCGTAATGATCGCTGAAATCATGAGTGCACAAACGTCGCAAAGGGTTATGTTAATGTTTATCAAATGGCATGTGAAGCGGCGCCTTTTGACTGCAGCCATCGAAATTTGATCAGTTAACTTCATAATGTTGATAATGATCAAATTAGGGTTTATTCGTTACTTAGTATACATCGGCGTATAAAACATATCTGTTTGTCCAAACTAAACTTTGCGTTTAATGGCGAAGCATACTTACTCTGCGCCATGGCAAATTCCATAATAGGGCTAAAACATTGACGTTGGGCAAAAGCAAGTTAATTAAGTGTGATACGTATGTGTAATGGTAAGTATTTGATTCTGTTACTAAAAATTTGCGAACAAATCATAGAGTCAAAAAATTGACCCTCGACATTTTTTTTCGACCCTCGACATTTTTTTCGACCCTCGACATTCTACCCTCGCCCTCGACCTATTACCCTCGACCCTCGACCCTCGACCATTAGTCAAACTCCTATTTGTGTTGTATAAAGACGGGACAAATAATCAGATGAATAATCTATATGTAGTTTTGTTACGTGTCGTTATTATGAAGACGCGGGCACCAGACCATTATGCGTGCCGTAGACGAGCTATGACTGGTGTGGGTGTCAGACGAAAAATTGAACATAGTTCGTCTAGCATGTTGCGTCCGTCTTTATATTGAAGACACACTCAACCAGGCTAATAATAAATGCTTGCCGAAGTCCATAGACACGCATAATGCGTCTATAGTATGAAAAGGGTCAATTAAACTGTCGCCTAGTCGTAACTTATGAAGTTAAAACAGTGATTCCTAGTGCTTTAAATTCGTAACAGTGATTCTTAGACTTAGTGTCGTAACTTATTAACTTAGAAACAGTAATCCTAGTGATTTTGTTGGATGATATCACATGAGAAAAAGCCAACCAGACAACCAGTAATTAGACAAGTGCGGTGTCAGTGAATATATACCAGTTAAAATCCTACTTGAGTGAGCTTCAATATTTAAATGTAATGCATGCGAGGCAAACCGCACTAGCCACAAACAAATCATGACTATAGACATTTTGAGCAAATAAGGTAGCTAATATATAACACTGATAATTTAGTCAATGCCACATTGATAATATTAATATTTATTCATATATGAAGATGTCAGTAAGTATATATGAGCTATTGTAATAACAAAACACATTGATAAATGAAAATGTAAACGCGCATGTGCAGTAATAAGAATGAAAATATCTGTTTATTATATTAATAAATGCTTGCCGAAGTTCATAGAGACGCATAGGAGAACGACGCATACACATATACATATATGAAAATGTCAGTAAACATATATGAGTTATTGTAAGAACAAAACACATTGATAAATGAAAATGTAAACGTATGTGCAGTAATAAGAATGAAAATATCTGTTTATTATATTAATAAATGCTTGCCGAAGTTCATAGAGACGCATAATGCGTCTCTAGCAGGGGCGGATTCAGGGTCTCAACCTGACCGTAGCATTTTGGATGAGGTCAACATGCCAGGTCCCCCTACCTAGGGGGGTTTGGGGGCATGCCCCCCCAGAAAATTTTTGAAATTTGAAGCTCGCAAGTACCATTTCCTGCATTCTGAGCATCGAAATTAGATTTAAACTTTGTAGAAAAGTGCCTGTTTTTCACACCAAAATAAGAAAAAAACGCACAAAAGTTACAAAATTTATTCATCAATATACCACTTCGAACAACAGATTATCTTGAAAAAGTAAGGTAACAGTAGTTCGAAAGTTTTCAAATGTACATCATCTTGAAATAGCGGCCCAACGACAGTTTATCTGGCTAAGCAGCAGCATATATATTATATAGATCATCCCGAAACAGCAGGACAACTTATGGCAGTCACGAAAAATATTTTCTGTACTGTATATAGATTATCTCCAAGTTAGGAAAAATGTTTATTTGTAGATCATCTTGAAACAGCAACACAACGGCAATTAGGAAAAATGTTTATTTGTATATGTTTTTTGTACTAAAATTCGAGCAGTACTGCAGGAATTCGCGCGGAGCTTGGTGCGCAAATTTTAGTACTGCGGCAAATATAATCCGCCGAAAAGCTTTGCGGTGTAATATTTATTCGTTGTTAATAAATAATATAATGTAAGGCAATACCATGTACGAGCCTATAATATATGGGATGCTAATACAAATTAGTTATTGTTATTGTATTAGGCAAATGATACATTTTGAAGTTTGAACTTTATACGCTTTACTGTTATCATGAATTTTGTTTTGACAAATATTGAAGTATTGAATTACTTGCGCGAATTTAAAGCTGCGTGAGCAAGTTTCGCGAAATTGGAATGCGCGAATTTAAAGCTGAACGAAAATGAGTATATGACGCGAATTTCAATACAAGTAAGGTATACAAGGATTTGAAAGTTGAAACATCTAACCATATGTTTATGATACGTTATCCCAGGAAGCAGCTCAGCTGTTGTAATTCTAAACTCTGTTAGTATACATGTAAACTACAATATAATATATCAGAGTGTAACTATTTCTATAAATTTCATTTACACTACTCACTAGTCTTTATAGACTACAACAGGTCTACAACTAATAATTACATGAGCAAAGTCTAAGATATAAAATATATAGGAGATTAACTTACATATTTCTTTAAATAATATAAACACATATGGCATGCCAATGGCTATCAAATAGTATGAGTGGCCATTGATAGCCACTCACACTATTACCAGCAAATATATGGTAATATATTCGAAACGCATAAACTGTGTAAAATTCGATATGTTATTTACATATTTAATATACTATTCATGAGACTGACCTGACACGGAGGTGATTCAAACAGCGCTGTTCTTCACAGTTCACATCGCGGGAAATGCAAATTATGCCAATAATCGCACACCAAAAGCTTTCGATCAGAATTCTTTCGCGCATCTTTTCGTTAAATGAAACACGTTACATTCGTTCATTATACACAGAAGATCGTGGAGTGGATCTGTAGATTGTAGTCCTGTAGAAACCATATCTTTCTCCTTGCAACGAGCGGCGATTAAAATTTACCGACTATTCGATTACAACGAGTAGCCGACACGACAATAACAAGCCAGGCTTAGCCAGCATCGCTCTGAAGTCGATGCGACTATTGCAATTCAAACAGTAGCATTTTGCCTCATTGTGATTGGCTTGCTTCGTCTGACCGTAGCAAACCAATCAGCACGCCGTATTTGCGAATTTTTGCAACGGTCAGTTTCAATCTGACCGCTGCAAAAATTTCCAAATACAGCGCTATGATTGGTTTGCTACGGTTAGACGAAGCAAGCCAATCAGAATAAGCAAATGCTACGACTTCAGAACGATGTGATATAGTACTAGTGCAAAACCCGCAAATACAGGCAGTATTTCAGGCGGAAATTTGAGAAAAACCCGAATTAATTATCCAAAATGAAATAAAAACTCGATAAAATTGTATCAATATTATGATTTAGTAAATTTGAAAAAAATTGCACCAAGTTTCAATGGAAAATATCGGCAATTAAAAATAGTATAACGTTTTAGTTTGTAATAGCTTTAAAGAAGGTACACCCTGGAAAAATATAATCTCGGGGAAAATCTGACCGTAGCATATGCTACGGTTGCAACGGTCTGAATCCGCCCCTGTCTAGTATTGATAATATGAAGATGTGAACATATAGGAGGTTATATATGACAATGAAAATATATGTTTATTCGTGGTGTTTGGAGAACGAGGCATACACATGCATTGATATATTATTTGGAATGTATAATATACATGAGGTAATAACAATGAAAATATATGTTCATTCCTTTTAGTTTCGCCTTTTGGAGAACGACGCATACACACTACACAAAACACATTGCATGATAAATGAAAATGTAAACTTATGTACAGTAATAAGAATGAAAATATCTGTTTATTTTCACCATACGCACGATGTGCACGGATCGTACGGATTTAGTGGGCATCAGTTGCATGATTAGTGTTTGTTGCACTGTTGGAGGTAAACATGCACAGCTTGAGGTTTTTTACCATGTGTTACGGATCGTGAAGTACATTCACGATCTGTGTTGCATCGTAATTGTTTGACCATGTGTTACGGATCGTGAACTATATTTACGATCGGTGTTGCATCGTGATTGTTTCACCATGTGTTACGGATCGTGAACTATATTCACGATCCGTGTCGCATCGTGATATTGGACATGTATGTATTATCTAAACCAACGAAAATGTCAAAGCGGAAGCAGTGGGATGTGTTTAGGAATAAAATGTCCCGCAAAAGGATGGGGAAAAAGGAAGAAAAAGACGAGACTGAATATTTGACAGTACAGCGACTATCTGCCTCTGTCGAAGGAAAGGCACAAAATATACAAGAATTGGCCCATTGACAATGGTACCGTTTCCACACGAAGATAAGACAATGGAAAATATCAAACACGCATGCAAAGACCATTTCGAGATTGATAAAGGATATCAATGTGACGTTCTTGCGGGGGAGAGAGGACCATCTTATACAAGTGTGAATCAGATTAAGAACTGGAAACTTATTCACATCCGGTTTGTGGAAAAAGAACCCGAGCTGAGAAAGAGCAGAAGTTCTAAAGAAAAGGAAGACCACACTCAAGCACATAACCTGTCACTACCAATATCATATGTCAACGTGCCTAGTTGCTCCAATATTGCACCGTCGTCTCGGTCTGTATTCCCTCAGTCTGTCCCTCTCAGTCTCAGTCAACTCATTAAGATCGGGAAGTTGATCCCACCGAAAAAGGACATTGTCACTTTACAGTTAGAAGCATTTGATGTTGAGAGAAGGAGCTGGAAAGATCCAGTGGAAGTAGTGTTGTCAATTAGCGTTGATAAGTTTGCAAGTGGTGCCTGCCGTGATGCATTCTTAGCTACTGGTCTCAAGGGATTGGATGGAAAGTTTGTGGTCAAACGTTATAGGTCTGATCGGGTTGCGGAGCTTGTAGAGCATTTTCAGTCCCTTGATACGCACACTAGAAAAGTGGTACAGATGCATGCTCTTGCTAGGCACTTTTCATTATTGTTGCGTGATGGTGCTCCTCTTCAATTCGGCGATACATTCCTCTATACCAAGCTGTACTATGCAGAGATGAAGGGTGAGTTTGTTACAGTAGAGTCCTACATTGAAGGAAGTTTCAGAAAATATGTGAATAACACTGGCGACATTGTTCTAAAAGATGTCAGTGAATTTGCTATGAAGGCAGAATCGTTTGTCCATTACTCTTTTGTCAAATCAGGAAAGCAGCTTATAATTGTGGATCTGCAAGGCGTATGATTTGTGCTTTGTGACCCAGAAATAGCAAGTAGCGAGTTATATGATGAAAGTGATGGCATCTATTTCTGTGCTGGAAATCTTTCAACCAATGCAATAGAAACATTTTTTGTACAACACAAATGCAAAAAATACTGTGAACTATTATCTTTGGACAAGCCATGAAGATGTACAATAATGTGAAAACATGCGAGGTACATGACTGTTAGTTGTTTAGTATGTTGCACATATAATTGTGTATATTCCTTAAAGGACATTGGCAATAAAAAATTTTATTGCTTTATCTGAAAGAGCATGACAAAATAAGCCGATTGGCCGTTTACTGCTCTATTCTATCTCATCTGGTTCCGAAGTTATACGCAAAAATGTGCAAAATATAAATTGCTGATTCAGCACAACGTGTGACGTCATTGGTTGGGTAAGTATGTTTATTGAATAGTAAACTGAAGCATAGCTCAGTTATTATTGGCTCAAATCAAATGAAATTTTGCATACAGATAGTATATGATGAGACACATGGGAAAATACTTCTAACCTAATTGTCAAGGCAACACAGTCGTTCCCAGGCCCCTTACACTGATTTTGAATAACTACAGGGTGTATCAAAATAAACGCAATTCATCTTTTGTGCTTAATAACTTTCGAAATACTATTTCTAGTTAAACGCTTTTAGGCTTACTTCAAAGCCTGTTCTTTTCTCTTTCAAACAAACTATTATCCTTGTCTCCAATGCTAGTAATAATTGCACAGGAAAAGATTTAGTAAAACCTATCATTTGTAGTTGCTGTTTAATTATGCAAGTTTACTATGTTATTGTTTAGTCGGTTTAAATGTTAGAATTTTCTTCTTTAAACTTTAATGTTGTCGTCACTACATCTGGAAAACCACGTAAGAACAAATTAAAAGTATTTTAAAAGATACCAGGTTGTTTGAAAATCCTAAACGAATGTCATCGAATTGCGATGTAATGTAAACAGAAATTATAGCAAGTTGATGTCAGTCAGCTTAGATGGTCCAAGCCAAAATTATATCGCATTTGAAGTTTCAAACTGAGTTAAAAATAGTGGAAGAAAAGCCGTAATTATACTTATTGTTACAATCCATTTAATAAAATGCAACATTTGTTTGTTTTAATGAAAAAATCAGTTATTTTTATGAGAACGATTTGTTATTCCATCTCAATTTTTTTAATCTCCAATCGCAATAACGTAAAGTATTATTACCCGCGAACCAATGAGTCAAATTTAAGAAACAACCCACTGTTAGAAAGCTGAATGGCTACGCTTTAAAATGAATGCAAACTTTAACGTTTTTGTCTATTATTTGTTTAGCAATTTACATTTCAGTCGAGGATTGCGCTTTTTTTGATACACCCTGTAGTTACATTTATCTATGTGTATGTCATTTTCGAATTATTATCATGCAAGTAAACTTTTGGTATGCATAGGTATGGTACACATACTTCTGATATTACTTTATTCTTATAAGTACCATGAATAAAGCTGTTTTATAAAATTGGCGCAAGGGGCCTGGGAACGACATTGTTACCTTGGTAACAAAATTGGAACGTTTTTCAATGCGTCTCATCATGTACAATCAGTATGCAAAATTTCGTTTGATTTGGGTCCATAATAACTGAGCTATGCTTCAGTTTAGTATTCATTAAACATACTTACCCAACCAATGACGTCACACGTTGTGCTGAATCAGCAACTTATATTTTGCACATTTTTGAGTATAACTTCGGTACTAGATGAGATAGAATAGAGCATTAAACGGCCAATCGGCTTATTTTTCCATGCTCTTTCAGATGAAGCAATAATTTTTTTGTTGCCAATACCCTTTAAGAAGCAAAGTCTGAAGACATTCTCAGAACTTCAAATATTTAAAATTAAAAATGATTTATAATAGGAGATTACCGGATAGAGCATTTTACTGTACTATCTGGCCGGATACTGTGCATTAAAATGGCAGATAGTTGAAAGCTGTCCGGCCAGATTATCCTGCTGGATAATATTGGTTATAGGTTCAGGACAAATCATTCAAGGTTAATTTCAATAGTTATTTGTATTGGTTATAATTATTAGTGATGGTGTTTACTGTTTAGAATATATTGACTTGAAATGATAGGAAAAAACTTCACAATCCAACATCGATTCATATGCATGGTTGGAAAAGTCTTGTGAGCAGTCCAGTTGCAAGTGAGCATGAAAAATCTGATAATATTGCCGGCTTGTCTACACTCATTCAAGTAAAAACATAATAAATATGCATACTTCTTGAACTATATTACATCATTTTTAACCTGAAAAGAAGGCCAGAACCTTAACGGGCCAGATATCCAGAGCATGAATATGATATTTGGTGCATCCCTACTTTGTGAAATATTGGAAACAAGAGCTCATCATGTGCCAGTGGCTAATAAAATGCAAACAGTACAGCATTACCCTTAATTAATGGGTTTTATTAGTAATCTGAATTTAAAATAAAAGTAGTAACAATAAAGCATACTGTCTATTATTTTATTGAATAAAACATATGTTCATATCTGGCTGTTTAGAGTTATTCGGCGAATATTTATTCATGATCAATTACTGTTCTATCAAAATTCTGCTTCAGAAAGCGAAATGCAAGTAAAGCTTCACTTGGAAGAACCTCCTTTGCTTGAGGAAATACCCTTTCACACTCTGTATGGAATTGGGGCTCTAAATAGTCGTTGGTATCTTCAAGAATACTTGAAACCTCTGCAACTTCTTCTAAATCTTCATCACTTAGATGTGTTTCATACTTGGTGCCTCCGTAATGCTCAGGAAACTGGAAAATGTCAGTTCTGGAATTCCATCAGGCAGATGCTTGTTTCTTTGCTTTCGTCCTCTATGGTTGTTACAGACTGTGTTTTTAAAAATATCCAGCTCTTTTTGCAGCAAAGATATATATACATATGCGAGCATTGACCTAGGGGAGTGAAAAGGTAAATAATGTAATTTGTTCTGAAAAGCTAAGTCTATATTTCAAAAAGTTTCCACATGTAATATTTGGCAACATGCCATACCTGTCAGTTTCATCAGAAGGGTCATAATCTCCCGCTTCCAACAATTCATTTAATAGGTCCTTAAAATATCTCTCCAGTCGTTCTAGCAATTCCCGCCACCATCTTTCAATTTTATTCTGGGTAGAAGGGCCAAACAAAACTGTTTCAGTTGCATCATCTGTATTATTCAGTTTTTGCTGTAAATAGCAATGCATGGTAGTCATCATAACTGTTTCGGTTCCTTTGTCCACTCGAATTCTTTGGGGAAGTGCTAAAAAATGAAATTCCAAGAGTTAAACAATTACAAAATGAAAAGATAAAAATTAAAGGAGAAAAAAGTCTAAATAAATTGTATTATAGTTATTACAACAATATAGTAGCTTGCCATATTGTGAGCCTAAACCTCAGATGTGGTGTACTGCACTTTTGGAACATGGGGAATGAGGTGAGCTAGGGCCACACCAACCTTGCTACCAAGGTGGGGCTGACATAATTTTACAATTTTAACATGCTTTTGTGACTAGCCGCTTGAAATGTAACCCAAATGACCTGGATTTACAGTACCATTAGCATCTACTTTGGAAATCAAAATTAACTTACTGTGGCTTTCTGAAAGATAGTCAAAGTAGAATCTGCCTATGACCCCCGGTTTGTTGTTTGTCGTCCATATTCGAAGAAAGTTTATTCTTCCACTGAATGTGTCTTGTCCCCCATAAATACACAGGGGGAACATTGATTTTTGGAATCCACATAATTTGTCATGCCCATCTAAGGACATTGTGAAGTCAGGACCCTATAAATAAGGAAAAGAAAATCCTTATGACAAGCATACATATTTATGCTTAATTTATCAAAAAGCAACATACACGTCAGTATTTAACTATTCAATATTATCTAATTCTACAAGTGTATGTACAACTAAACTTCCAATAGTCAAATGCTTGGGTGTAGTTTGATTTGTGAATTATGCACTTGTCAGTTGTAATCCCCCCCCCCACCCTCCAACCTCGAGGAAAGGTGGGGGACATGTGGGGCATTTTCCTCTTTTGACACTTAGTTACGCCCACTGGTTACGCCTGACCTAATGGGGGATTTTACTATTATGTTGGATCCCCAACCCCCGTATGTGGGGCATAATGTGGGGCCATCATATACAACCTGCTTGCAGGCTAGGATTGTCCTGTTGAGCCTGTGTCTGACCTAAATATTACAAGCCAGGTTAGTGCTATTTTTTGTTTTTATAAAGTTCTATATTCTGTTTATTTCGCTCTATGGTGACAAACTAGCATATTACAAAAATCCTCTTTGTTCAATAAAATTTAAAAATTTTGCTTCCATGGTTTGGGGGATTTGACAAGATTAGTCAAGTATGAGGGGTGGAATGGGACAAAAATATAAAATGGTGAAGACAGATGTTTTTGGGCAATGTCTCATGTTTTCGGGCCGTATGTTTTCGGTTCACATGTTTTCGGGCAATTTCTCATGTCATCGACATCGGGCCGTATGTTTTCGGTTCACATGTTTTCGGGCAATGTCTCATGTCATCGACATCGGGCCGTATGTTTTCGGTTCACATATTTTCGGGCCGCATGTTTTCTAGACTGCGAGCAATCCCTCTATTTTCCTTCGTTTTATTGTTTCCCGGACTAAGATTGAACGCGCGGGAAATTCGCATGTTTTCGGGCAATATCTCAGCTATTAGTAAAACCAGGAACACCGGAACAACGGAACACCGGAACACGGAATACCGCATCATTCCGGAACACGGAACACCGGAACACTAAAAATTCTTAATTTGATGTTTGTGTCGGAATAGAAATGTAGGTGGGGTTGCAATTTACAATAGGAAAAATATACTGTATAGTATCCGTGGCGATCTTGCTGCTGATCGATGCTCTTGAATTACTTTGTATTGAGGTGAATAAGCCCAAAAGTAAACCTTTTACGAGTACCGGTCAATGACAAGCTCTCCGCGTTTTCTAGTAAACTTAAAGGTTTTAAAGTAGGCCAAATTAATATAGCAAGTCTGGTGAAACACCACCATAAACTTATATAGTGTGTATGCAAGACAAACCTTCGATATTTTAACAATCAATGAAACTAGTATAGCATATTGGATTGCGAAGTTGAAATCCCTCGCTAGCCTATGATATCATAAGAGACTTTCGTGTTGGGAATAGAAATGAAGGTGGGGTTGCAAGTTACAATAGGAAAAATACATTGTATAGTATCCGTGGCGATCTTTCTGCTGATCGATGCTCTTGAATTATATTACTTTGTAGTTTGTATTGAGGTGAATAAGCCCAAAAGTAGACCTTTGTTATTTGCAACATGCTCTAACAAAACTGAGCTACAGAGGCCAGTTGTTAAGCTCTAACCACAAGTCCGCCAGTTCATTTATATATATATTGTAGGGATTAGAGTACTGTCATGTTATAGATTATGGGTAAATGTCATAATAAGATGCATGTATATAAAGTTCCACTCAATAATTTCCATCAACAATTACACCCTCCAACTATTGAATCGAGTGAGATGCCAACAAAATACCTTTATTATACCGCGTTATAGTTTCGATTGCTCTAATGGGACAGTTGCAGTTCTATTTTCACGTTATGTTTTTTCGTGGAAAGATAGTAGGATTTCATGCTAGAAACTACTGAATCTAGAATTAAGTTATAGACCGAGTATACGTGAAGCGACGACTGGGAATAGAGGCGCGGCAGGATATTTTTTCACTAGGCATTCTTTCCTTCCTGTGCGCGACTCCTTACTATGTATAGCGACTAATTACTGCAAATCGTTACAATCTTGAAAGCATATGTATAGTTGTCGTCTATGTTTTTATTTGAACTCTGATCGAAGAAGATAATTTATTAAACATTCAGTTCAACTCTGAAGAACAAACTTTATTAGATCTACAATGTATGAAGTATAATAAATATGTTATATTAATCTCTTGATTGAGTCGGTTTTCTTTCGTGTACCGAGGTGATATACTAACAGTATTATTTTTAATAATCACCTTGAATATTAATTAGCTGAAAAGGTGAAGGAAAACTCAGAAAATCGTCGTTCAAAGCGGACAAAGCAGACAAAACTTTGTTGGAAAACCTCCTCAATCAATAATCTCGAAAGTCGGAATTTATGTCAGATAATGCCCTCGGACGCTGCGCGTCCTCGGGTCATTATCTGACATAAAACCCTCCTTCTCGGTGTTTATCCTATACATATGTTAACTAAAAATGTACAATAACGTTCAGTGTTGTCCAGAAGATTATAGTGTAAAACATGAGGTTACATACTTTGGTAGTCAGGCGCATCACTCCAACGCCATTAGTAGTTCCGTTCTGAGTGCGGTTCTCAAATTTGGGGTTCTCAAGTTTGAGCTCAAATTCATCCAATTTGTTTTCAAGAGCCAAAACGTCTGACTTGATCTCTGATGTCTTGTTGTCAAGGGCTCGTTCCCATTCTCGACGATTATCTTTTAGGTTCTCCTCAAGATGAGTTATATTCTGATTCACCTTCGTTGCAAGATTTTTCACTTCTTTCCCCAAATTCAAATAATCTTCAGCGGTATCATTAAGATGAGACAATGCTTCCAATTTCTTCTGAATAACTCTCTGAGTTTCTTTGACATTATTCAACTCGTTCAAAGCTCGTTGAACTGTGGCACTGGTCGTGTAATTTATTGTCTTGTTCAGCGCTCCGGTTTCGCTGAGAAGTTCCATGTAGTCGTGTTTAAGTTGCGTTACTTCATTACTGAGAATTGAAATGGTACGGTTGGTATCCTCACGTTCGAGTTTAGCTTTGTCGGTTAAATTAGCCACTTGTTTCTTGATCATTGCTTTAAGACTTTCTATCGCAGACTCTTCGCCGCCGTTCGGCTTGTCTTTTGTACACTGCAAATATGCACAGACACTCAACACAATGGCTAAAATAGCTATGAGTATTGCAATGACATATGCAATCCAATCTTTACCATTACCGTTACAAATAGCCATTAGCGGCCTGTGTACAACTGCAATAGTCCTTAAATTTTAACCGCACAGATTTATATGCCAAAACTAGAGAACCGGCTAATCGAAACCGAAAGAGAAAATTAATGAAGAGATTAAGTGAAATACGATCAGAATGTTATAAATGTAAACTTTTCCTGGAATCGCCGACATTTAATATCCCAGATCATATTATTAGGCGAATATTAGCTCAATTATTTGCACTATGATACCGTAACTTAATCCTTATCACCTTATGAGGGTTAAGTGAACAGTTGTTATTATAATATAACTACAATAGTGAGAGCACAAATTGCAAACAATATATAGCATAAACTTTGGATACTGATTTTATCGATCAAACACAATCACTGATGTATAGTGTATACACTCAAAATCGGCCAAAACTGACTTCAAACGTCAGTCGACGTCATTTTTGAGTCAGGAAACAGTAATAGTCAAGAAATACATACATACACTTGAAAAAAGGGGCAAAATGTGAACCCAATAAAAATTGGCATATCTTATATTAATATATAATTAGGAACCTTGTTTTGACTGTAGTAATTGTGGAAATTCACATTCTTGAAGTGTATATATATGCAATGAAAATTTCGATTTTTTTATTTTTGCATTATCTGACAATTTCATCTTTTCTGATCATTTTAATACCAACCTTGTTGAAAACTTCGAACTAGAAGTTTGTGAATTTTGCGTTTAAAGTTGGGCTATGAAAATTTTAGCTGATGAAATTCCTCGCGCGGCCAAGAGGTCATGATGACGTATGCAGTGTGACACACAGTGCGCTCTTCACTATCTGTAAATACTATAAACAATGTAGCTTCAACTGCGTTGAATTGGGATTTTTTGATAATTTAAACAAATTAATCCAAATAAATCTGCCTTATGTAGATGCGATACATTGGTTAAATCAATGCAATGATATCACCATACGACGATTTATCGCTTATAAGCCGCCGAAATGCGAAATCAATGTTGTAGTAGCAGTGTAGGTTTCAGATGTCATTAGTTGTAGATATTATAGATATAGGCATATTGACTTGTAGATATTTTCGTTGTATATAGTCCATTGTAGATATTATAGTTGGATATAGTTAGAATTTATACAGTTAGAATTATAGTTAGAATTTATGACAGAATAGGCGAAATGAAATTAATTGAAGTAAGCAAAGTTGAGTATACCGGAACGCAATAAACTATTAGGAATAGGCCTATAAGTACTAAAGTACCTCAGTTCGCACGTCATACAGAAAGCTCGTTGCTTGTTAACGCTTCAAGTGTGTCATGTTTTCGTCCATTTGCGTTTGCTGAAACGTGCCGTATCTATATGCTGTTTGCGCGCAATTTATTCCTTATAGTCACTGGTTGTGTACTAGCTGCGTTAAATGAATACTATTCTAGGCCGTAATTAATTTAATTCCTTCTGGCCTTATCAGTCAAGAAATTATGTTTTCACAACAGGCGTATTAACCACCGAGGCCCGAGCGCACTATATATACTTCTTAGTGGATCATACTCACGCGACAGAGTCCGAGTGAAGAACCATTTATTTGACTAGGTTAATTTATACTTATAATTTACAATATCAGTTTACGTAACATAGTATACACTTTTTATCACGCTCTCAGTTCTCTGCTGTGATTATTTATATCCAGCCTGTTGCTTTGAGACGGATACCTCTTCCTGATTTCATTATACAGGCATGCTGGAAGCGGTCTAGAGTTTTCCCATCCAAGCATGCCGAATATCCATCTCACTATCCACCGATATACGCCACTGCACGAAGGTATCTAAACATTAACAATCAAACATGACACTGAGTTATTACCTTCATGAATGCACTGTTACACACGACGGTGCTGTTTACACGCTTTGTTTATATATTTCAAAATAGATTAAAATACATAGATTAAAATACATGTTTCAAAATCTTACAAAATACAACCATTTGCGATTATTGCGAATATATAGAAAATACTGATGAAAACTGACCAAAATTCAGTGAAATTAATTTGACTTACTGTACTCATTTCGGCCGCGTCTTGAGTTCTGCTTGTTAATTTGCGGTTATATACTGTTCGAGTGCTCGGTGCGTAATAACAGGATAGTCCCAGTGCTGTATAATACATTCAGCGTCTTTTCCATCGTACGTAAGAATCTCTTCACAGCACAGGTATCACTACAATCAGTACAATGCCCACATGTGCACCTAAAATCAATTAATCAATTGAGTCAGACAGCACAATTGCAGACAGCACTGCTTGAAAGGTTGTAGCTGATTGGTTCTTGGGTATGTTGTGGTGGTCGTGGTGGTCGGCCAATCATATTGATTTCTGATAAAATATTATTCAAACATTAATTTGTGAGTTAAAATGTTAATTTTTTGTCATGGAATCATACATGCTTAATTTTTCTAGTTAAAATGGACATACACAAACACGCCCACACTGTGTAACATAGTTTTAATAATATTTAATATTTATATTATATAGCAACACATATTAAATATTTAAATTTATGTATATTTATTAATATTATAAACAGTGGGGCATTGCAGTGGTACATTGTATATAATAAGATCAGGGCCGTACACAGAGGGGGGGGGGGCAGGGGGTTGCCCCCTGATGAATTCTACACACAGCCCTGTATAAGATGACATAGTAGCAGTGGTGGCAAAATGAGGAGATTGTGCGGATGATGATGGTGGTGGGATGGTGGTGGCGGTGGTAGCAAGCCAATAATATTTGTGATATATTATGATTGTTTTAATATTAATAATATTACTCTAAAAAATAAAATTTGCAGGATAGTCATAGTACAAGAACAATTATAATACATGCAGCACTAGTAGCAGTTGAGGTAGTGAGGCAGTAGTGGCGATGGTGGCGAAAGTGGCGGTGGTAGCAAGCCAATAATATTTGTGATATATAATGGTTGTTTTAATATTATTAATATTACTCTAAAAAATAAAATTTGCAGGATAGTACAAGTACAATAATACATGCAGCAGTAGCAGTTGAGGTAGTGTGGCAGTAGTGGCGGTGGTGGCGATGGTGGTGAAGGGCCAGGTGGTAGCAAGCCAATAATATTTGTGATATATAATGGTTGTTTTAATTTTAATAATAATGGCGGTGGTGGCGGTGGTGGTGGCGGTGGTGGCGGTGGTGGCGATCACCTAACTTGGACCCACATAGCTGACAGTTTTCCAACTGATCGGATTCGAAATTAGTAGACCAACCATTAACAGCGCCGAGGAATGTTAAAGCGTCTCTCTTTGCTATTGCCTGCAATAGCTCATGCGGCAAAACATAAGGAAGTACTTTAACCATTTCAGCCAAATTCAATGTCGAACTTCGTTTGGTGATTTCGTCAGATAAATCATTCGTAGATCCTACCGGCATATATAGGTCCTGCTGATGATTCGCCTTCAGAAGTCAGAGACATGACCACGTTGTGGCTCCAGCCATATCCAAACTATAGTACAGTGGTGTCAAAACACGACCGTAGCAAAGCTATGTGCATGCACATTGATTTCGTTTTGACTTGCTCCCCTTTTGCTGCGAATCCTCGACAGTCTTCTCCTGTACAAACATAATTGTTCAGTTCATTTGTACCTTTGCGGACATGGCAGTATCCGAGAGGATTGCTTGCAGATGTTTGTCCCAACACACAAAACATTTTATCAGATACCTGGATGACAAAATTCTGCATACATGCACCTGCACTTAATACAGTTTGCATCGAACTTTTAAGGCTTTCACTGCAGACAAGGTTATCTAAATCCGGTTTCAGAATAGCGACTGACGGAGATTTGCAACCTTTGGCTTCATCTATATGCCGGCAACTAAAATCAGCTAAGCGGGATGACTGGCGAGAAACTGATCTTGCAATTTTGCACCCCTCAACACTACAAAACCACATTGTACCATCGGTAGTAACAAAACAACGATCGTCTCTTTTGCCGGTTTTAACGCTAAAAATTCCATCAGAGACTTCTACAGCTTGAGGGGAATATTTAACTTTCTTAGTTGATGGTTCAAATGTTCCTCCTAACGCGTACCCACACATCCCACATTGTGGTGGTTTAGAGCGGTTGAACTACTCTGCTTTACAATTAGGGCAGGAACCACGGCCACGTTGGCTCATTGTATCTTTGACTACAGTTTTATACACGACTATAAATGTTATTACTAAATTCTCCGTTTGCCTATTTTGAGTAACGTGGTGTATATAGTGACTGTGTATAATGTCAAGATGTAGGACGGCAAAGTGACAACGATGGCCAAAACAAATTCATTCGAATCAATCGTTATGAATTTAAAACAGCTTGACGAGATCAAAACTTACCTGGCTCCAACTCCTCCACCCAGACCTTCCACGTTTGGTCAAGCAAAGGTACGCACCGTACCTGGTACAGTACAGAGCTCCGTTGTCGAACACTGGCTTCTATCAAGCCTGAGATATCTCAAGCCCTGGGCTCTTTGTTAGAGGAATTACGCACCAGCGAAGAAGCCAAAGTACTGCGCACAGTCCACACAAGCTTTGGAAGACCACCCCGAATCGACAACCGCCCACCTGCCTCTAACCGCCCATACCCCAAAGAGCAAAACGACATAAAAGCCTCGTCCAAATAAATCCTGTGCACTATGCCTCCAAGCTGGCCGCCCCGACTATCGCTCCCACTTTTTAAGTACCTGTCAATACCTGCCTGACTCAGATCGTCAGTTTATGGCCCGAGCACGCCATGTTACAGATATCGAGGATACCCAAGAGTATGAAGATAATCATTCCGATGACAATTATTCAACCTCTCAGAGTAATTGCGACTGCAATCATCCCATCAACCATCGCTCAGCTACTTGCCGTGTAAATATTACACAATCTCCGTATCTCCGTGTCTTCTACAATCAACACCCGCTTTGCCAATTACTATTGATACTGGTGCAGAGACTAACATGATAAAGGCCTCCCTTGCCCATGACATCGGGTGTCCAATATCTAAGATTTCACAACTTGCGTTACAAGCTGATGGTCGTACTCTTCTCTCTATTGTCGGCGAAACCCGCCTGTCATTGTCCCGTAATGGCAAGACCCTTACCCTCGAGGCTCTTGTTGTAGAAGACCTTGATGTTGATATCCTCGCTGGAGCACCTTTCATGACCTGCAATGCCATTGCTGTCCGACCCGCAAAGCATGAAATTATCATCGCTGGTTCTGACATTGTACCCTATGGGTCCCGCAATAGTTCCTTCAAATACCATGTTGTCAGATATTGTCATGTATTGCGTACACGTCCTACGAACACCACTATTTGGCCTGGTGGTTTCCTTGAGGTTGATATCCCTATTGACTTCCCACCCGATACCCAACTTGCTGTTGAGCCTCGGGTCGAATCTTCTTCGTTGTCAATCAATTAAGTCATCCAATGCATGGCCCAAACCCGGTATTCTTGAGTCTGTCGGCAGAAAGCTTAGACTTGCCAATTGTTCCATCGAGCCGATCTTTATTAAAAAGAACGACCACATATGCCAGACTCGCCTCGTTATGAGCAGCTCTCCTCCACAAACACAAGTGCCCAGCTCACAAGACCTTGGACCCCCACCACTTCACACTCCTAGATATCATTCAGAGCAAGTTTCCGTAGATTCTGACGGCATTTTCTCACCTGACGAGAAGCTCAAGACTCTCTCTCTCTTGAAGGAGTTTGATCGTGTATTTGATCCTGTTATACCCGGGTATACAACGGTGCCGCCGGTCCCATCGAAGGTGTCGTCAACATGGGCCCAGTTCAACCACCCCAGCGAAAAGGTCGTATGCCCCAGTATGCTCGAGGCCAACTAGAGCAATTACAGACTAAGTTCGACGAACTTGAACAAACAAGGTTGTTTCAACGTCCAGAGGACCTAAACGTTGTTGTAGAATACCTGAACCCATCCTTCGTCGTAAAAAAAAGAGTGGTGGCTTTCGCCTGGTTACCGCCTTCTCCGATGTTGGCAGATACAGTAAACCCCGGCCCTCGTTAATGCCCGACGTCGATTCCACTCTTCGCAAGATTGCCTGCTGGCGCTATATCATCGTCTCTGATCTGTCTCAGTCATTTTATCAGATACCTCTTTCCAAAAGCTCCCTCAAGTACTGTGGTGTAGCAACACTCTTCAAAGGCTTCCGCATTTAGACTAGCTGTGCCATGAGAATGCCTAGCTCAGAAACAGCATTAGAAGAGCTCATATGCCGCGTCCTCGGTGACCTCCTCCAAAATGGCCGTGTCGCCAAAATCGCTGATAACCTCCACTGCGGTGGAAACACCCCTACAGAGCTCTTATCCAACTGGAGAAAAGTCCTGACAGCCCTAGATAAATGTGATCTCCGTCTCTCAGCCAAGAAAACCATAATTGCTCCTGTTTCAACTACCATCCTTGGCTGGATATGATCCCGCGGCTCAATTCGTGCTCGATCTCCCCATCGTATAGCAGCCCTCTCTTCCTGCACCCCTCCAAAAACAGTCCGTGATCTTCGCGCTTTCGTTGGATCCTACAAAATGCTCAGCCGTGTTATTGAAGGTTCAGCTTCCATCCTCGCCCCCTCGAGAGTATTACCGCCGGCAACCAATAAAGCAGCCCTGTAGTTTGGTCTGAGGCTCTTACAAACTCCTTCTACCACGCTCAAAAAGCACTTTCATCCAACAAGTCCATTGTGATCCCAAAACCTGAAGACCTACTTTGGATTGTTACTGACGGTTCCATGAAGATGAATGGTCTCGGTGCCACACTCTATGCCCTTCGTGACAACAAATTGCTTCTTGCTGGTTTCTCTAGCGCAAAGACCAGAAAACATCAAGTTACTGGGCTCTCCTGCATAGTTGAAGCGCTGTCCATTTCAAACATTTTGCTCCTTATATTTTGCTCCACATCAAACATTTTGCTCCTTATATCATCCAGTCCAAGTTCCAAACCTGTGTGCTGACCGACAGCAAACCATGCGTCCAGTCTTTCGAGAAACTGTGCCCTGGCCAGTTCTCCGCCAGCCCACGTGTTACCACCTTACCTTCCACCGCCAGCCGATACCAGTTATCACTCCTCCACCTTTCTGGCTCTGCCAACTTGCCATCCGACTTCGCAAGCCGCAACGCACCACCCTGTACAGGATGACCCTCGTTGTCAGATTTGCTCCTTCATCTCTAAAGCTGAAGACTCTGTAGTTCGCCCAATTTCCGTCCATGACGTTCTCTCTGGCGCTGTTACTCTTCCTTTCACCACTCGTTCTGCATGGTTACAAATCCAACAACAATGTCCGGACCTACGCCGTGCCCACTCTCATCTCAAGCAGGGTACCGTCCATCAAAGAAGTCCACCAACATTAAAGATGTCAAGCGCTATCTCAATGCTGCCTCTCTCTCGATGGTCTAGTGGTCGTTAGAAAAGAAGAGCCCTTTCCCCCTTCTCGCGAATGTGTCATCGTCCCACGTCCTGTCATAGACAGCCTGCTTACGGCACTGCATGTCAAACTTAACCACCCTTCTCGACACCAGCTCAGACAAGTCGTCCTTCGCTATTTCTACGCATTGGACCTTGATAAAGCCTTAGACCGGTGCTCACAGTCATGCCACATTTGTGCCTCATTTAAGAAGATTCCCAACTGCTTGATTGAACAGTCTACATCGGACCCTCCTGACGCAGTTGGCATCTCATTTGCGGCCGATGTAATGAAGAGGAACAAACAGCTCATCTTGGTTGTTCGCGAGACAACTACTTCGTTTACCACGTCCTGCATAATAGAAAATGAACGCCATGATACTCTCCGTGCTAGCCTCATCTTCCTCTGCCTTTAGCTACGCCCAATATCTGGCCCATGCGCGGTAATCAGAGTCGATCCACCTCCCGGGTTTGCTTCCCTATCCAACGACGAGGAGTTGCGACGACAACAAGAACCCCGTAGCAGAGAAATGCATTGCCGAGCTCTGTGATGAACTGTTGCGCGTCTCTCCAGAAGGTGGTGCTATCTCTCCTGTAACACTAGCGATTGCCACGGCAAACCAGAATACTCGTATTCGTGACAGAGGTCTATCTGTCTGTGAGATGTGGTACCAGCGTGACCAGTTTACGAATTCGCAACTTCCCATCTCCGACCTACACCTAATCAGAGAACAGCACTCTCACCGTATACATAATCACCCTGCCAGTGAGAAGTCTTTTGAAACCCCCAGTGGTCAACGTGACCTAGTATATATTACTTCAGATGGCTCCAAAACTCGTGCACGAGATCGATACTTGGTTGTGTCAATTGATGGTCCGTGGTGTAATGTACGCAAGTTTGCTGGTTCCCAACTCCGATCCTCGCCATATCGCATCAAGTTATCAGAGTGCTTTCTTGTCACCAACAATTTCACTTCTCCACCTCCAAGTCCTCATCTCCACCAACCTTACAAGTGCACTCCAGCTGCTGAACCCAAGCCCCCCTGTCCACCTCGAGTCCCGGAAGAGTTATCCCATCCACCTTACAACGATGATTGTGTTTTACCCTCATCTCACACCACTTGTTTGCCTGGTCCTGATCACAAACGCATCCCGTCTCATAAAGCTGACGAACTCACGATTAGTCTTGTTAGCTCCTGCCAGTCACCCTTCACCCCCGCTGCATCCGAAGAGTCACCTAATTCTGCCCCTCGACGCTCCAGTCGCCAACGCCATTCTCCCGTTCACCTGCAGGACTTTGTCACATAGTTGAACATTTATAGCTTTAATTTATATTGTTTTACATTAACATTCTCGGAACAAAATGGAGAGAAAGACAGACAAAAAGTAGTCACGCCATAGTTTTGCTTTTAGTTGACATTGTTATTGTTAAGCATTATATGCGCCTGCGATCTTGTTCGCGCTCAGGCGACATATACTGCATGTTATATTCATGTAGCACGTCTTGGCCTCGTTGTTGTATTATCGTATCTCATAGTTATATTAAAGGCTACCTTTAAAGTTGTTCTTATCGCTTTACTGTCGAGTCTCCTCTCAAATATTTTTTGGCGCGTTTCGAGAAGTATTAATTAATGAAAAATCGCACACGTGTTTCGGGCGAAATATTTATAACAGATGTACGAGTGTACGAAATATTTATAACAGATGTACAAGTGCGATTTTTCATTAATACTTCGAGAACAAGTGTGATTTCCTGTTAGTATTATTTTATAGTCATGTTTACGGCGAGTACTCAATGACAAGCTCTCCGCGTTTTCTAAACTTGAAGGTTTTAAAGTAGGCCAAATTAAAATATAGCAAGTCTGGTGAAACACCATCATGAACTTATAGTATATATGCAAGACAAACCTTCGATATTTTAACAATCAATGAAACTAGACTGGTAGTATAGCATATTGGATTGCGAAGTTGAGATCCCTCGCTATGATATCATAAGACTTTCATGTTCAGAATAGGAATGGAGGTGGGGTTGCAACTTACAATAGGAAAAATATACTGTATAGTATCCGTGACGATCTTGCTGTTGATCGATGCTCTTGAATTACTTTGTATTGAAGTGAATAAGCCCAAAAGTAAACCTTTGTTAGTTGCAACATGCTCTAACAAAACTGAGCTACAGAGGCCAGTTGTTAAGCTCTAATCACAAGTGAGTTCATTTATATATATTATAGGGATTAGAGTACTGTCATGTTATAGGTTATGGGTAAATGTCATAATGTCATAATAGAATGCATGTATATATATATATATATATATATATATATATATATATATATATATATATATATATATATA
>CACRXK020005312.1:0-15578 GCA_902702795.2 Paramuricea clavata
GTCAGTCAATCAGTCATAGAGTAAACTTTCCGGGGGGTGTATTATGTGTATACGATTTATGTTTGTAGTGATTTATTGTGCTTTGAAGGTTATTTAGGCAATTTCAGTTGTTTTATTTAAATATTCTTTTGTCCTTTTGCCAAGTTCACAAAAATTTCGAGGAATCGTTGTCGTTATTGTAAATTTTTGTAAACTTTATAACATTCGCTTCTCATGTTGTGTGAAGGATCTTTCCCCCCGGAAAACCCATTTTTTTCTTTAGCAACGCAAATGCGCATGCGCTATCAAGCCGTAGATCACGATGGCGTGACGATGGTAGGAAGGAGCGCTGGAGCGACACAGTGTTGTTTTCAAATTATAAACATTTTGGACGTGAATATTGAGTAAATCTTTGAGAATCTACGGAATATATAAATCGATGTTATGCATTAAGGGCATTCAATTAAGTACCGATATTATTTTGACGGTATATTCATTATACAAAGCTAGGAGGCAGCGAGACAAGTGTTGTTTCGAAATGTATAAACATTTCAGACGTGTATTATATTGAGAAAATCTTTGAGATTCTACGCAATATATAAATTGATGTTATGCATTACGGGCATTCAATTAAGTACCGATATTATTTTGAGGGTATATTCATTGTACAGAGCTAGGAAGCAGCGAGACAGTGTTGTTTTGAAATGTATAAACATTTCAGACGTGTATTATATTGAGAAAATCTTTGAGATTGTACGCAATATATAAATTGATGTTATGCATTTATACGGGCATTCAATTAAGTACCGATATTATTTTGAGGGTATATTCATTGTACAGAGCTAGGAACTGAAGCAGCGAGACAGTGTTGTTTTCAAATGTATAATCATTTCAGACGTGTATTATATTGAGAAAATCTTTGAGATTCTACGCAATATACAAATTGATGTTATGCATTACGGGCATTCAGTTAAGTACCGATATTATTTTGAGGGTATATTCATTGTACAGAGCTAGGAACATCTATGGCTAGGAAGCAGCGATGTATAAACATTTCAGACATAAATATTGAGAAAATCTTGGTTTACGTGTCTAGCACAAGTCGCACAACGCCAACGGTGCAAACTCGTGTTCAGTGCAACGAGAACTCTACCATATCTTACGAGATTCTATCTGTATCAAAGCTTGTCAAAACTGCTATAAACACTGCTATAACTGTGAAACCATTGAAATCTAAAGTGACGTTATTGAATACATGCGAAAAGCTGAAAATGCAGTCATGAACACAACGTGACCTTCAAAATAACTCAAAGGTCAGTGAGACTTGTTATTGTGAACACGTCACAACTAGGTTAAAATGCGGAAGCGGATGCAAAACGGAGCGGCTCCGCGGAACGGATATGGAGATAAAATGCGGAACGGAACGGATTTGGATAAAATCGCCTCTTTTTTACGTTTCCGTGTTTTAGATTTATGTTTTTTTGTAATGGAATACAACGTCGTAGTGCTTATTATTCATAACGTATCTTATACAGCTATTTCAATTAAAGTTGTGACTGAGACAATAGTCAAATGTACAATATGGGCGCTAAAACGATGATGGCAATAATCATAGATTTAAATAAGTTTAGCATATCAGTAGTCTTGTGGGGATACATACGGCGACAGCTCCAATAAATTGTGTCAGTTCCACGAGGCACGACGTTTCTGATGTATTAGGCTTGTTTTAAACGTCGAGTTACTCGTGTGCCGAACGCATTAAAAACAATAGATAATGAGATGAAATGCCTATGGTAACTGTTTATTTCGTAGTGTAACCCATCAGCTTTTCTAGGTTGTCGGCGATCCTATATAATTCTTGCAGTGTCTTTCAATTTCAAACTTTATAACATTATAACAGAAATTATGCCTTGTCACTATAATATTATATGGGGAAATAAATAATATTACGTAACTCTCGTTATTCTTCAACCGTAAAGTATTATATTAACCAGATCTTAGCCTTTTTACTGTTGTAACAGTTCCGCGCGCTACTACGACATGTGATTAAGGCTATAAACCACGCTTGAAAAGCTATGCAATTAATAAGCATGCCTTATAGCGTTTGTCTTTGAAACTCTGCACTATCCTTGGATCCCTAGTTTTCTTTGCTGGCATACCCTTCATGAATTTTGCGAACAATGCTTCTTTTTCTTCTTTCGTTTTTTGTGTCCAGTGTACATATTGTATTTTGCATTTCGACATCCACAGGGCTAACTCATAGTTTCCTTGACCGTATAAAGCTCTCCTACATTCAGCTTGCTGTAGCTTGACAATCTTGTAAAGTCTTTCGATCAAATCTGGCAATTTCATTGTCTTCCAATTTGCCGAGAGCTTAATGATGTGGTTCATTGACTCACATGAATTGTTCTTCCAGTTAATAGGAAGCCACTTATTCTCTATGCGTGGTTGAAGAACGCCAGATCGAATTTTTTGTGCAGTTTTTCTGAAGTATTCTTCGAACGAAGGTAAATATTTCAAGTATTTGTCGGAAAGTTTCATTAATTTCAGTTCGAACTTTTTGACCTCGTTAAAAGACGTTAATCCATGCTTCCCGAAAATATCGCTTACAACTTGTTTTCTAACTTTGTCACTTACCCCAATATTGTTTGTCAAATATCGGCGAACATTCTCCTCCAAATGGCGCGAACAAAGTATATTCGCAGACGATGGAAAACATTGTTTTATTGCTTTCGTAAGTGTGGCCTCTTCGTCAGATCCAATAACAATTTTAGAGAGCTGTGTTCCACCGATGTCAACATTTAATTTACTTTGAAGATGCGAAAAAAATCTGTGGTATGTTGTGTAAAGTCCATCCCAGTGTAAATAAATTGCAGCAAGCATAATTGGGGGATTACTTGCCCCTTTTCTTATTAAATTATTGTGCTGGTATACCAGAGTAGTCGCAAAACACGCACCAAGATTAAATGTTCGATCTATTCCAAGAACACTGGGATTGCGAGCACTGGATGTACAAAATTGGCGTATGTCTTTTAAATTATCTTCCAGATAAAGTACAACACATGGTGGCTTACCTTTCGTCTGTATGATTTCTTGTATAAACGGATGTTTGTGAATGTCAGATAATAGTGTCTGTACTTTGTCTGCCTGGTTGTTTCTGCAAATATGTCCGTTGTCAATTCTCTTTATCCTTCCTAAAGTGTACTTAGCATTTTGTACTTGCTTTAAATCCCTAGGTGCGCAATCGGAACTATTAAGTACCATATCTTCATAAACTTCGCGAGGAGTGTTTTTAGCTTCGATCATGTCATCTAACTTTCGTTTTACAGCGCAAGATGTGCAGACATAATCACCAGTAATGTTCTTACTGTTCCCATGAGGTATATTGTTTTGTGGAAAGTCACCGATATACTCTGCAACAGCAATGTTCTTGATGTGCAACAATTCCTCTGGACATTCTGTCACTGTGGAAATGCGTTTCTTAAATGACGGGTTGCGTTTGAGAGAAATATAATAACGTTTAAACACAATAATATTAGCACTGTCTGGTTGAGGTTCAATAGGCACTCTTTTACCTTTATTGTATTTGACATACTGCCCGTCTTTCTTGTCGACATAGTCCAGGTTGTTTTCTTCTACAATGTAGTGGTGGGTTTTACAAGATGCCTTGCTTGACCAGGTTCCACAATCATCAGCATAAAATGCTCTTCCACCACGCGCTTGTCGAGATGCATTCTCTTCGTTGTTGAGGACGAACAAAACATTCTCCTTTATACCTCGTGGTACTTCTTTTCCAGATGGACGCTCGGAGAGCATCAAGCGAAAAACATCTTCCGGGTTTTAAAACTTTCCGTTCGGGATTGGGATGGCTCCATTGATAAGCCCACGTTTATGGTCCGAAGATTATTGTGTCAGTTGTGATGAAGGACCAATGGAGGAGGTTTATTGGAGGATAAGGAGTTGTTGCGTTTCCTGGTGTTGGAGGATAGGGAAATATTGTGTTTCTGGCTGAGGTTTGGGGGTAAGGAGTCGTTGGATTTCTGGCTGAGGTTTGAGAATGAGGATTTGTTGCGTTTCTGGCTGAGGTTTGGGGATAAGGAGCCGTTGGGTTTCTGGCCGAGGTTTGGGGATAAGGAATCGTTGGATTTCTGGCTGTTTGAGAATGACGATTTGTTGAATTTCTGGCTGAGGTTTGGAGATAAGGAGTTGTTGGGTTTCTCACTGTTGGAGGATAGGGAATTGTTGGATTTCTGGCTGTTTGAGAATAAAGATGAGGATTTGTCGAATTTCTGGCTGAGGTTTCGGGATAGGGAGTTGTTGGGTTTCTGCCTGAGGTTTGAGGATAAGGAGTTGTTGGGTTTCTGGCTGCTGGAGGATAGGGAATTATTGGGTTTCGGACTGAGGTTGGGAGATAAGGAGTTGTTGGGTTTCTGGCTGAGGTTTGTTGGACGCGTTCTACCAATTGGGCTGCAAGGCATGTCTGGTGTTGACATCGACATTTTCTATAAATATATTTGTTATCAACTAAGGCCTGTTTTATACGTCGAATTTTGGTCGCGTCGAATGCAATTGAGACAATAGATAATAAGATGATAAATCTCATTAAGTTTCATTATCTATTGTTTGAATTGCATTCGACGCGACCGAAATTCGACGTATAAAACAGGCCTAAGCTATCGTTTTCAGAATAAAATTGCATATAAATTAGGCTGTTGCGGTATATCGATATAGTTGATCAATATCGAAATTTCAAAAATATCGATGTTCGATTTTTCGAAAATATCGAAAATACCAAAAAAATATCGAAAGTTTTATCGAAATTATTTCCTGGTAAACTCTAGACGCGTAGTAGTAAATAAAAAATGACCATATTGTGGTAAATAAACCTTTTGCATGGTATATATTTGATTAGTTTCACGCAACTTTTTTGGCTGTTTTTGACGCGGTATACATTTTGGTGTTTGTGATGTGGTATATTGACTGTAAACTACATTTCGTAATTTTGCATATTTTCAATTTTGTCGATAACTTTTTTTCGATATCAATATATCGAAATTTTCCAATACAGCAACAGCCTACAATACATTAAATGTCTCATTGAGCAACTATATTTACTGGAAAGAATGAACATAGGATATTCGCGCACCAGTTTTTTTGGAGTTGATGTTTTTCCTGGATGACGTGTGGCAGCTGCATATGTTTTCTTGGTTGGAGATCGCAAATCAATTTTTGCAGGCTTCTCTCTCAAAAGTAGTGGCACGAAGTGATCCGGTGTCCATGTTCCCGAGGATGGTGGTGTCACACTACTCCACATAATTACGATTGGCGCTCTGTGTGAACCTTCTTTTTGGGGGGTGAATGTGGTATTTAAAATGGAAATTGTTTTATCCATGAGACCGTTAACCGGTGGAAAAACGGACACAATTCTTGTATTTATTATCACTGATGCTGCACTTAATGTCCACGCGGACGAAAATTTGCAGTTCACTGCGCATTCGTACATTGCTTCCTTGTAGTCAGGAGACACAAGATCAATTCCGCTTTGCTTGTGCTTCTTAGGGTAGTCGTTTCTGTTTTCTACCATTTCAATGCAGGTTCTCACTCGCAACTCTGTTGCCAGGGAAATATTCCCTGCAATGGCAACTGAAAGAGCGTTGAAAAGGCAATTTCCGTTGGCAGGTACAGCAGCAGGCATACGTCCAGGAATCCCACCTATAACCAAGGATAAGAACTATATAGGATGGCTCACAACCTAGAACAGTAGGAGCAGGTACAGGCTATAGGGCAGCATAGGCTAGAGTATATAGGCACGTTATTAAAAAATATGGATTAAGAATTTCTGCGCAACGTGCTGAAGTTAAGAAAATGGAAAAATATATGTCAAGCTGGATAAAAGTGTTTTCTTTTAAAAATTATATGTGTAAAAAATTCATCTGAAATTTTGTATGTCATGCTCAGCAGGACAAGCAGGACTGATCTGGCTTCGTCACTGACCGAAACTCCATAGTCGACAGTACACGCTATCGATATTCATGCATGTGCACACTGTAGCTATAATTATATATTTTACTGATTGCATTACAAGCTCTTGCTATTCATTAAAATTACATGCATTTGTTAAATTACACCTACTCTGAACTTTACCGAATTGATATCGGCATCTTGATCGGCAACTAGATCAGTAAAACAAACTTAGCCCCCCACCCTTATGTAAAAATTATGACAGTCTTCGGCATAACCCATAGAAATAATAGACATAGAATGCATGCTCTTATCTTTTCTCAGTAAAAAGGGCAATTGCTAGATAGTATACTTCAAAATAAGGTTTCCGTTTTTATATCAATTTTTAAAATAATTAAAATAAGTTAGGGTTAGGTTAGGGTTAGGGCTAATATTAGGGTTTAGTTTTGCGTTAGGATAGTTTTTTCTACGTTATAAAAACGGAAACCTTATTTTGAAGTATACTATCTAGCGATCACCCAGTAAAAAGTTTGTCTCCACAAAATGGCGCATTGAAAAGGGCATTTTGGTTGGTCCCAGACTCCTGCATCCTCGTTCCCAGGGCCTCTCGGCCGCACGCGTGAAAATGGCTCTGGGGACGAGAACGAGACTCCTGAGGCAAGGAATTTCGCGCGGTTGCAGGGAGTGCGAATTGTTTTTTCAACTGAAAAGTTTGTAAAGTTTGTTTGCTTTGCGAATATTAAATTCGTTTATTAGACTACTGATGTAAATTAAATTCGGTGGTATAACTAATATTTTGGGGCAAGAATTTTCTGATCAAAAAATATGCATATTTTGAAAAAAAAATTAAAAAGGACTGGGTCTACCTACAAAAAAAGCTTCAAGCACGGCTTCAACTTCCCTCCTGACTTAACCTTCCAGTTATTTATAGTTCAATGGGGCACGCACGGTGAAAAATTTTATACAATCGTACATTTTTTGCTCTCAGTGTGAATAAAAAGAGAACACTCCGCATATACATATATATGAAGAAGCATAACATAACATTATACAACATAGCATAAATCTATATATAGAACATAGTATAACTTTATACAACGTGAATATAACCTTATGCAATGTAACATAACTTTATATAGAAAACGTGCGTAATAGGTAAGTAGTATAGTAACATGCAATAAAATCATTTTCGGCGGTTATCTAATGAGACAAATATATTAAAAGTAGGACTCACCAGCTTTTCTCAGTATATCTTGTGCTACAATATCGAGCCGCGAAGTTCCAAACTGCAGTTCTTCGGCGTTGGTTGTTCTGGGGGGTGTATTACGCATTAGAATCTGCTCCATTTTCACAGCACTTTCCAGCATTCCAAGCTTTGATGCGATCTCCAAGCGGTCCAAGGCTGCTGAGAAGTTGTAACTGCCACAAACATGCGTACAGGACGAACATAAATAATCTTCCATCAATCGCTTCAACGTGCTCAGATGGTTTTGAGAAAGGCGCTCACATTTTGCGTGGTGCCACACTCCACAGCCTTCACATAATACAGTGTTGTCATTGCACTGAAGACCGCACGTACCACATGGCCATTTGCGCTTGTTAACACGAGTAGATTTTCTAGCCATATGCATTTTTTATAAAAAGGATTTCAACGAGGATGTTTTGCCGTTTGACAGGTTTGATAGTTCTCCAAAGCAAAGCTTGTTGATATGAGACAATCAGTCTAAGAAACTGTATCGGATTTATATACCCACCGGTTATTATAATGCTAATGAGCGGGTTTTCATCCAGCGATGATGTCATGATCAATGACGTGAATGTCATTAGTAGCTTTGTATCATGCAAATATTCCATAATCCCATGACAAAAGGCGTTTTCAAAAAAAAGGAAACAACGTGTTGTGGGGTGAAATCTTTGAGCTATAGTGATATATTGAGCAACATTTCCCCCTCAATTATTGCCCCATTACTGAAGTCTACATTCGTAAATTTACCGCCATGTGCTATAGATTAGTAATTATGTAACCATCTTCCAATCTACTGCATGAAATTTGAATTAACTAAAATCTAAATATTCAATTTTACTTTAATAACGAATGGAGAAGAAATTATCGGATTCGATCAAGGAAAGTATATAGAGAAAAAACATTGCCATTGCATGGAAGCATGCGATATGGTAACTATACAAAGACAAAGTCATGCAAGCCACTGCAATACATGCATGACCATTTTTACCAAAACAAAGTCATTATACCAAGGAAACGGTGTTTCCGCTAATTACCTTAATTAGTATACATATTTTACATTCCTAACCTAATTTCTAGCATTTTTGAGAAAAATTTGTTTTTCCTGTTTTAAATAAAAATTTAAAAACGAACTTCGGCGGAAAATGCCGGTCAATGGTTGCAAGCAACGTAGTTTTGTTTTGAAAAAACTTTTATACATGTACTAAGCGTTTTAAAACAAGAGCACACTGCCTTACCATACTGTATAATAAATAACGTTATGTTACGGTGTTTACCCGGGCAGTCAGTCTCGGGCAGTCCCCGGGCAGTCCCCGGGCAGTTCCCGGGCAGTTCCCGGGCAGTCCCGGGCAGTCTCGGGCAGTAATTAGTAGGACCCAACGACCACGCTGCTGCCCTTGTTATTGTAAACGGAAAGACCATCACTTTTGTCAAACAAGAGAACGCCATTATTCTTTTGGACACCCATGCCAACTTCGAGCACAACAACGGAGCAATGGTTTCGATGGTTCCCAAGGAGACTTTAGAGGATCTTCTTCTTTGGATAAAGGCACGAATCAGCCCGGTAATCAATCTATGCACCGTCACCTTTGTCAAGTATCTCCCATGAGAGTGATGTTTGAATTTGTCGATCGCAAAAATATGTAAATATTGTAAGTATGTAAAGCGGAATATTGTTGACAATCGTCATCAAATTTCAATCCAGAAAGGTTTAGAATACAAACATACCTTTAAAGAAACAAGTTAAACCTTTTTTCTCTTCCGATCGCACATATTTCGTCTTAAAACTCCCCAAATATACGCTCAGATGGAGTAAACCGCCATTTCCAATATCGAAACGCTGAGCTCAAATCTCGCGCATGCGCAGACATTTTTCCGCGGTGTTGTTTTAACCAATTTGTCTTTGCATCTTGCGCATAAGGTTATACAAAGATAGTTGTTCGACGCATGTAAGCGGGAATTTTCTCATAACATTCATCATTCATGCTTTGATACAACTATATTCTAACACAAATGGCAACTACAAGCCAATTTACAATACAGTCTAACGCAGAAAGACCAAAACTTCTGCTCTATATGTTCTTGCTTTTAACAGTTTTGGGGGGAAGTTGTGCAAGTTTATACAAATCTGGTCAAAGAAAAGATGGTGTTTACACTTTCAACCCTGATATCCTTGGATCTTTCCAAGTCAGATGTGATATGCAAACTGATGGTGGAGGGTGGACAGTGTTCCAAAGAAGACAAGACGCAAGTGTAGATTTCTATCGTGGATGGCAAGATTACAAAAATGGTTTTGGTAATCTTAACGGTAATTTTTGGCTTGGATTGGATCGAATACATCGTTTGACAAAATCAGGACAAAATGTTCTAAGAGTGGACTTGGTGGATTGGACTAACGACACAGCGTACGCAAAGTATGGATCATTTTCTGTGGCGCCTGAGTCTGACGGTTATAAACTGAACCTGGGTAGTTTTTCAGGTAAATATGATTTGATAAATAATTTTTTCATAAAATCCAGTAAAAGTAGTGACGAAGCCAGGGATGGGATGGGACTTCTGTACCTTAAGGTCATGTTACAGGAGATAACTTTTGCTCCATCTAGCAACGCAATTTCGGACACAAAGCCATGTTATCTAAAACGTAGTCACGTGAAAAATATCGGCAGAGTGAAACGTGCGCCTTATACTCACAATTTCTCCGTGACTATACGACATAGAGAAAATGATATTATATTATACGATATAGAGATAATGATATTATTCAAATACTGGCTATGAAATTATAAAGGTCAAAGTTGGGAAAACCACGGACACTGACTTAAAATATGTTTAAACTTGTTGATATGATATAATATTATAGACATTTTAAACTTTTAGCAGAGGGTATCACATACTTTAAAATCTCAAACTTTCAATTATTTTAAGGAAGTTTTTTATCTAAGGTAATGCTGGTGATTCGTTGAAATTGCACAACGGAATGAAGTTCACTACCTACGACAGAGATAATGATCCATGGGCCGGCAACTGCGCTTTGAACTACAAAGCTGCTTGGTGGTACCATCGATGTCACTCTTCCAACCTCAACGGTCGCTACTACAAGGCAGGGGCGAGAACTACGTTAGGAGTGAGATGGGTAGATTGGAAAAACGACAACAGATCTATGAAGAAAACTGAGATGAAAATACGCCCTGCGAGATTTTAGAAATCCCAGGAACACGTTTTTTTCTCAAACACACACTGAACAATTGTGTAGTGACAAAAAAACTTAATTAGTCTTACGAAGGCCAAAATCCGACATTTTTGGGATACTGTCCGCCCCCGTGAAATATTCTAGACAATTCAAACAACGTGAAAAGCAACTTTCAGTAGTTTTAGCTGCAAATTTACCATCATACAAACCCTCTAATACAAACTACTATAAAACTAAAAAGTCGCATTTCGTGGGGCGGAGACTCCCAAACGTGGGACAGGCAGTACCCAAAAATGGCGGGAAGATCGGTCGTAAGGTTAATTCATCATGCACACTAGATGATTAGATTTTTAGATAACAAGCTGTTGCATTAGATAATCGTATCGGCTAAAACTATACCGTAGTTCAAAGATGAAAATAACACTACAGTTGTTGGGATCATGACTGGATTTTATATGAACTTGTTTGTTTGAAAACTTCTACAGACATAAATTTACACATTAAATTTTTTGTCGCAAGGAGTTTCACCAATGATGATCCTGACAGCTAGGCGGCTAGTTTAGTACAGACAAAACCCCTTTTTTGGGGGGGGGGAGATGCTCCCCGAAAAATGTTCGAATCTCGAGTCTATGAAATGGTATTTCTAGCATTTTGAAGGTACTATTCGCCAGAATACAATTGTCTTCAACAGTCTGTTTATCACCACAAAACACGTTGCTTTGACAAAACATAGTCTTCCCAGGCAGAGCTGGAAACTCAAGCCGCTTCCGCCGGCAGCGAAGATTTGGAGGTTAAACTACACCGCTACTGAGCTTCAGGAATCTCTTGAGTGTGAACGCTGTTTTTGAACACCTGGAGGGTGAGTAGTCAAACCTCCAGCTATTCAAAAACATCACTGACACTCAAGAGAAGTTCAGATTGAACCTCCACTCTTTGAGTGTGCATGAGTGAGCTTTTAGAATACAGGCGTTTATAAAGGTCTGAATTTATTAGAATATTAATCATGCAACAATCCATATTAAAATAGCGGCACAATTAATTAAATTGTCATATCAGTGACAAAATTGATAACCATGACAGAAAAGATATGCCGTGACATATCGTTTTTATATTATCTGGCCCAAGTATCGATTGACAGCCTTGGGTCCACAAAACAGCTATTTCCCTCCGTCCCAGCCAATACGTGTTGAATAGGGAGTTGATCAGTTTTGACGACGATGAACTACCGACTACCTGTCTCTTTATAGTTTACTTGACATGTTCAGTTTCAAGAAATAGAGCCACGTTTACTCAAACTCTCTGAAGCGGTGACTACAGTTTTGAATTTCGAGTTAAATATTCAGTTTAATTTTTTGCTTGCAGGAAACCTTTAGCGAGTTTGAGTTCGCGATGTTCTATTAGTTATCATGATTACTATTTTGGAGGTGGGTGCCCTGCATGGGACCTTTTATAAGAGTCCCGCGTTCGTACCTTACCTTTTTGGATCTACATTTGATATCTAGGTTATTTTAACTTCATGTAATATTTGTTCTGTTATATACTTTTGTTCGTTAAAAATTGTGAATATCGATCCAAATAAAATTTGTTAAATAAAATAAATAAAATAAAATTATGTAGGGTTTGAAATAAGTTTTGTTATATATGTGCATAAGCGTACGATGCAGGGGGCGTCTTCCACCCCATCCCCCCGGCCCCTATAGTGAAGATGAAGTTGGGCAAATTATAAACGTAAGTTGGGCAAAAAGATGGCAAATAATAAAAAAACAAGAAATATGCAATGTAATAGTGGAAAATGCAAAAAATAGATATTCCGGCCGAATATATTCTCAGTTAAAGTAGTACGAAAACAAGTTGTCAATCAAATAGTCTGTACCCGTTTTTTTTCGTTGTCATGCACGGTCTTAAATTCTCCATTGAGTATTGTGTTGCCGCATGCAGAGGAAAACTGATGAAAAATTTGTGTCTTCGATTATAAACGTACAGTAAGTTGGGCAAAAAATAATAATAACTTAATTTAAGCTTACTGATGCTATTCAAATAGATTTTGTTGTGTGTGCATAGGCTTACGACGCGGGGGGAGGGCCTGCCCCCCCCCGGTGAAAATGAAGTCGGGCAAATTATAAATTGGTTTTCAGCGAAATAGTCGGTACCGGCTTTTTTTCGTTGTCAAGATCTTAAACTCCCCACTGAGTATTGCGTGACTGCATGCAGAGGAAACATGATGAAAAATTTGTGTCTTCGATTTTTTTTTAAAATGTTAACTTTAAGCTTTTTCATGCTGGTTTTCATTGGAAGAATTACGGCAGAAGAATGTCGCAACAAACATTTAAAAATCGTCAGCCGTGGTGAGTCCTTGTTCTCAGTTATGAAACACAGTTTATGTAGCATGCAGTAAAATAATATGCTTACATGTGTAGTTATGTTCTGACTGATACCCTCCATATCGTCATACGCAGTTATCTCAACATTTTTGTAACTTTATTTCAAAGAAGGTCCATCGTTACCTCCCGAAGAGATCATATCAAGCCAAAATGTCGGACACCCTGTCGATGTGAATTGCAATTTTCTCTGCTTCAGTGTATCAAAATGTGTTGGGTTTAACTTCAGAGCGGAAACGAAAGCTATAAACTGTCAACTGACTAACACTACTAAGAAAAGGAGCTATAAAAAAGAGGGAGAATGGACGTTGTATCTGGATGACGATTCCGTAGGCGTACGTATAAAATTGACAATGTAAATTTTGCAAATATTTCAAAGAGACTGCCGAAGCAGTAAATGTTTTAGAAAACAATCAAATTTGATACTTGAGCTAGCTTCATGGGTACTGCATTTCTATACTTTTCCTAGTTAAATAGCTGCCTTCCATTTACTGCAGATCAATTTTAGCTAGTAGCTCATATGATTGTATATTTTATACAGGCATAGTTTGTTTCGCAAGCTGTCCATGTTAGCGATCCGTCATGCTGCAGGTTACCAAATGCTCAGGAACCAATCAAAATGCTGCATTGTGCAGATGGACCGCCTTGGCGTAATAATAATCAGAATTATTTATGTTTCGGTAGTTTGAAATTTTTTTTTATCTTTTTTTAGGCAGAAAATGAGCAAAGGAAAACACCAACAGGTATTACAAGATCACGCCTTACCGGCGCTGAGTTTTAGACCCCCTACTGAAGGTTGCCATGCAGGATATTTATCTTGAATTGGGAGACCATGTAAATTAATCAGTGATCACGACGGTCCGTTGTTTCTGATATGTGTTTCGAAATATCATCCGGGTAATCCTCCCATCTTAAAACTAATCTTCCCATCTTAACCCGTGTCTATACAGTGGCGCGTATACATGAATGTGGCGCAGTGAATATTTGAAACGCCCTACAGTGGGAATTTTTCAGTTTCAAGATTTGCATATTTAGATAAGATATGTAACGTTAAAACAAACGACCGCGCATGAAGCTGCCACGGCCGCTGAGAGAGGGGCAGGGGAATTGCCGGGGCCCCAGGTTCTGAGGGCCCCTAGAAATTTTTTGTTGGGCCCCAGTCATTTTTTTTTGTGAAATATTTCCGCGCAAAGAGCAAGATAATTGTTTTTTGGGGCTAATTACCGAAATTTGGTATGAAAAATTGAGGTAAAAAATTTTAAATAGGGGCGCCTAAAAAGAATTTGCCCCGGGTCCGCCAAGCTCTCGGCGACCCTAGCTGGAAACTGCGGACAAGTTTCAAATCAAACATAGACGTAACTTACTCCTATGATATTTATCGTATTTTCCAGTTTTGTGGGAAACGTTGAGCAAGTTTATCACAAATCTGGTGAAAGAAAAGATGGTGTATACACAGTACAGCTTGACATAAATTTTGCTCTTTATTAATCTATTAGTTCAATTACTCACCTCAACTGATAAAAGAAGGAGTTGGTGGCGTCGGAAAATGGATCTAGAGATCCATGAAGAAAACTGAGATGAAAATACGTCCTACTGGATTTTAGAAATCCCAGGAACACGTTTCTTATCAAACACGTACTGAACAATTGTGTAGTTACAGTAGAAAAATAATTTAATTTATCATGCACACTAAATAACGAGATTCCTAGATAACGAGCTGTTGCATTATAAGAATTATAGATCGAACTTAAGCTTCAAAAACTCATTAAAATTCATGAGGAAAACACAAAGAAAAATCATAAACCTGTCGTATCTTTATATGTAATAGAGATTTCCCTTGATTTACATAAATTTTAACTTTGATTTTCTCGACTTACACAACGTATTTTTTGAAAATTACTTTGCCAATGAACTGCTTACTAGATCGATCGTTTTTGAAGCAATTTAATTAAAACTCGGCTTCGCCTCGTATCTTTATATTTGATAAAACACTGCTGCTCATGTTTTAAATAGTACTTTGCTTATAGTCGTAACGGCCAAAACTATAGTTCAATGATAAAAATAGCACCAAAGTTGTACGAGTTTGTGGTATCATGACTGGATTTTATATGAATTTGTCTGTTGGTTCATAAATGTTTTTGTCCCACACGTGACGGATTTAGCGTTTATGAATAATTGTTTAAAGTGAATTTTAATTTACATGAGTTAAACACTCTGTTTAACTTTTCTGTTTATTTTGTTTACTTCACTCTTAAATTTTCTGGTTAACCAAGTAAAATAACCTATTTGGGTTAACTTAATATTTCCCTGGTTATAGTTTTGGCTTCCCGTCATGGCTTTTTTAACCTTAATTTCCTGGTTATTTTAACATAATAATTGCTTACATGCAGTTAATTTGACCAACCGCGGATTTCCTGGTTAAATCAAACCAGATTATATTAGGTGGATATTAAAATAACCAGGGGCGCATAGCAATAATGCACTCAAAAATGTTTGTTATCTAAACTAATTGTTTATCGGCGCTTTTCAACAGCAATTAAATATTTATGGCAATTTATAATCACACAATACTAAATTGTCATGTTACTCACTGTCAATCTCGTTCCCCGAGCATGCCCGTTCGCAGGTTAAGGGTGGGCATAGCTCTGAAGAAATCGAATTGATTCAGGCCTGTGATTGGCTAACGGCAGATAGTACGTTGGATTTCCAAGTTCCAACCATGGCTGCCCAGAGGTTGGCGGGGGCTCAGGGCAAATTTTTTTTAGGGGCCCCTATCTAAAAAAATTTTCCGGAAAAAATTTTTTCCGGACAACAACCTCCCCCCCCC
>CACRXK020005312.1:15598-28506 GCA_902702795.2 Paramuricea clavata
CCCCCGTCGCCAAAAAATTTTCGGTCAGTGTACCATTTTAGGGGTAAAAAAAATTTTCCGGAGAACAAAATTTTGCCGAACGAGTACGTTGCAAATGCTTTCGAGGGACTTTATCTCATTTTTTTATGCCAAAATTCGGTACTGAGCCCAAGAAAACAGATATCTTGTCCTTTGCGCGGAAATATTTAACACACAAAAAAGACTGGGGCTCTACAAAAATTTTTCAGGGGCCCCCAGCAACTCGGGGCCCGGGGCAATTTGCCCCCTTTGCCCCTCTGGGCGGCCCTGGTTCCAACGTGAATTCTATATAAACAAAGTATTTGGAATTTCTCGTCGAAAATTTGATAGTTTTTACACTGAAATCGATTGAAAACAACTAGAAATTCTGGAGGAAATATGTACGAAAGCTGCGGATTGATAGGGATACAACTACCTGAAAAATACAAGGAGAACTTCGACGTTTCGAGCGAAGGCGCTTCGACTTGTGCTGTTAGTGTTTGTATACATCGTACTTGACCTTTTATATTCTGTCATACCTAACACTACGTATACCATAAATTCTGACAGGAGAGTTAAATGCAAATTTTAAAGCATAAAAATATATAATACTTATTATTGAGGAGATTATATTTATCAGCAAAGGTCAAGTACGATGTATACACTACACTTTTATACTAAACAGCACAGGTCGAAGCGCCTTCGCTTGAAACGTCGAAGTTCTCCTTGTATTTTTCAGGTAGCTGTATCCAACCGAAGCTTTCGTACATATTTCCCCCAGAATTTTTAGTTGTTTTCAATTCAATTTCAGTATAAAATGTATCAAATTTTCGACGCGAAATTCTAAATACTTTATTTATGTTTTGCAACATTGCCGAGCATGCGTAGAACTCACGTTGGAAATTCAACGTAAATCAATTCGATTTCTCCAGAGCTATGCCCACCCTTAACCTGCGAACGGGCATGCTCGGGGAACGAGATTGACTCACTGTTGGATGTTGTCTTCAGTGCATGCATGCCGGGAATTAAAACTGCTGTGAGCCTGGGACCATCATACACATGGTGACCATAGTTAATTGAGGAGATGGTTTGGAAACTCGTTAGCATTACAATAAAATCACAATAAATCTCATTATCTATGTTATTCAGGTTTATGCAAAAATGTGGTCTTTCATCGTCACGTGCGTATTGTATTTTTCTGAAGTCAACCAATAGGAATGTTCAAAATGTCCTATTGTTAAAGTCATGGATGGGCAATTGGACAAAACCATTGCTATTGGCTGGTTGAGCAAAAATACAATACGCACGTGACGATGAAAGACCACATTTTTGCATAAACCTGAACAAAAACATAGATAGTGAGGTTTATTGTAGTGCTAATGAGTTTCCAAACCATCTCCTCTATTAACTATGATGGTGACCGATGTATTAACATGGACACAATATGATTTATTACTTATTTCCCATAACTTTTCACAACTAATTTGCAATGACAAATTCTGCATAAGAATATTTACATGCATTTATACAATACACGCTTCCGGAAAGTACGTCATAATGGCTATAAAGCCTCGTTTTCATGGCTGAGACATTGGGCTTTGATTGATGGCACAAATACGGAAACGAGGCCCTATAGCCAAAGTGACGTACTTTGAAATCATAATGATGACGTATATACATTTACATTATTGAACTAAACTGAACTAAAACTCTGCAGTCAGTAAAGAGTGACTTGCTTACAGCATACAAAAGGCAAGAAAGATACAGACTTTCATATTGCCGAACATGGGACTTCACCAGTGGAAACTAGTTTAGACCACTTACAAACGCGTCCAGAGCAGAGGTCGCGGAAGCATTTCGAAAGTGGAGAGGCATTGGCCAAAAGGGGCACTTTTGTATATGATCAAAATGAAATGTCTCAGCAACGTATAACGTTCTTTCCTAAAACTGAAATTGCCCCGTCCCAATTATTATAATCTGTTTACTATGCTTGTGCCTTTCACCTGTATTCTAAAAGCTCACACTCAATGACCAAAGATTCAGTCTGAGCCGTTCTGGAATCTCTTGAGTGTGAACGCTGTTTTTGAACACCTGGAGGGTGAGTAGTCAAATCTCCAGCTATTTAAAAACATCACTGACACTCAAGAGAAGTTCAGATTGAACCTCCACTCTTTGAGTGTGCATTAGTGAGCTTTTAGACTACAGGCGTTTATCAAGGGTCTGAATTTATTAGAATATTAATCATGCAACAATCCATATTAAAATAGCGGGACAATTAATTAAATTGCCATATCAGTGTCAATCAAATAGTCGGTACCCGTTTTTTTGTTGTTGTCATGCACGATCTTAAATTCTCCATTGAGTACGGCGTAGCCGCATGTAGAGAAAAACTGATCAAAAATTTGCGTTTTCGATTATAAAAGTACAGTAAGATGGGCAAAAAATAATAATAACTTAAAACGACTCGGGGGGAGGGGCTGCCCCCCCCCCCCTCCCCGTGAAAATGAAGTCGGGCAAATTCTAAATTGGTTTTCAACGAAATAGTCGGTACCGGCTTTTTTTCGTTGTCAGGATCTTAAACTCTCATTAAGTATTGCGTGACTGCAGAGGAAATATGATGGGAAATTGGTGTCTTCGATTTTTTCTTAAAATGTTAACTTTAAGCTTTTTCATGCTGGTTTCCATTGGAAGGATTACGCCGGGCAGAAGAATGACGCAACAAATATTTTAAAATCGTCAGCAGTGGTAAGTCCTTGTTCTCATTTTTGAAACACAGTTTATGTGTGTATGGTTGTTATAATGTTCTGAATGATACCCTCCAAATCGTCATATACGCAATTATCTGTAGAATCTCTCAACATTTTGTTTACTTTATTTCAAAGAAGGTGCATCGTTACCTCCCGAAGAGATCATATCAAGCCAAAATGTCGGACACCCTGTCGATGTGAATTGCAATTGTCTAAGCTATAAACTGTCAACTGACTAACACTACTAAGAAAAGGAACTATAAAAAAGAGGGAGAATGGACGTTGTATCTGGATGTCGATTCCGTACGTATAAAATTGAAAATGTAAATTTTGCATGTATTTGAAGAGACTGCCGAAGCAGTTTCATGGGTACTGCATTTATGTACTTTTCCTAGTTAAATAGCTGCCTTCCATTTACTGCAGATCAATTTTAGCTAGTAGCCCATAGTTTGTTTCGCAAGCTGTCCATGTTAGCGATCCGTCATGCTGCAGGATCCGATTGCTCAGGAACCAATCAAAATGCTGCATTGTGCAGATGGACCGCCTTGGCGTAATAATAATCAGAATTATTAATATCTTGCGGGTATTTGAAAATTTTTTATCCTTTTTAGGCAGAAAATGAGCAAAGGAAAACAGCAGCAGGTATTGCAAGATCACGCGCTTATATACCGCTGAGTTTTAGACCCCTTACTGAAGGTTGTTGCCATGCAGGATATTTATCTTGAATTGGGAGACCATATAAATTGAGTGAATCCGTGTCTATAGAGGGTATATGTATACATCAATGTGGCGCAGTGAATATTTTAAACGCCCTACAATGGGGGGGGGGGGGAAGTTTTCAGTTTCAAGATTTGCATGTTTAGATAAGATTATATATACCGTTAAACCAAACTGACTGTATGAAACTTCGGACAAGTTTCACAATCAAACACAGACGTAATTTACTTCTAAGTTCTATGATATTTATCGTATTTTCCAGTTTTATGGGAAAACGTTGAGCAAGTTCATCACACTAATCTGGTTAAAGAAAAGATGGTGAATACACAGTACAGCTTGACATAAATTTTTGCTTTTTATTAATCTATTAGTTCAATTACCCACCTCAACTAGCAAATCTATATCGACAACATCGAAACCCGTGGCAAGTTGTTCAAGTTTATACAAATCTGGGACGAGATATGATGGTGTTTACACTATCAACCCTGACGGCCTTGGATCTTTCCAAGTCAGATGTGATATGCAAACAGATTGACAGTGTTCCAAAGAAGACAAGACGCAAGTGTAAATTTCTATCGTAGATGGCAAGATTACAAAAATGGTTTCGGTAATCTTAACGGTAATTTATGGCTTGGATTGGATGAAATACATCGTTTGACAAAATCAGAACAAAATGTTCTAAGAGTGGACTTGACGGATTGGACTAACGACTCAGCGTACGCAAAGTATGGATCATTTTCTGTGGCGTCTGAGTCTGATGGTTATAGACTAAACCTAGGACGTTTTTCAGGTAAATATGATTTCATAAATTGTTATAAAATACAGTATAAGTAGTGACGAAGCTAGGGATGGGGAGTGGCTTATATGCCTTAAGATCAAGTTACAAGAGGAAACTTTTACTCCACTTAGAAACGCAATTTCGGACACAAGGCATGTTGTCTAAAACGTACTCACATAAAGTTAAAATGTTGGCAGAGTAAAACGTGCGCCATATTCACAATTTCTCAGTGACTATACGTTTTGTATTTAAGATGTGATACTAGTATACGCATGCATTGCGGTGTTTTAATAATCTATGAAATTATTAACGTCGTAAACCCAAATCACGGACACTCTTTAATTAAAACATTAAAATATGTTCAAAAAGGCTACTCATTGAAAATTGGACAACACAGAGAAATGGCAAACGTTTAATTTAAAACTTGTTGTTATCATAATATAGATATTTTAAACATTTAGGAGAGGGTATCACATATTCTAAAATCCCAAACTTTCAAATATTTTAAGGAAATTTTATATCTAAGGTAATGCTGGTGATGCGTTGACATATCACAACGGAATGAAGTTCACTACCTACGACAGAGATAATGATCAAGGTGGCGGCGAAAACTGCGCTATGTCTTGGCAAGGTGCTTGGTGGTATAACAACTCTCACATCTCCAACCTCAATGGTCGCTATCTTAAGGCAGGGACAAGTTCGGGGAAGGAATTAATTGGCAAAAATGGAAAAACAACCAGAAGTCGATGAAAAAAACTGAGTTGAAAATACGCCCTGCAGGATTTTAGAAATCGGGGGAACACGTTTTCTTCTCAAACATACACTGAACAATTGTGTTGTTAGAAGAGAAAAAGAAGTTAATTCATCATGCACACTAGATAACCAGTGGCGTAACTCTCATTGGGTGGGGTTAGTTAAAAAACTAAGGGTCCCCGACAGTTAGGGGTCCCCCATCAGCCACGGCCTATATCTATCGCTCAGAAAGTTACAAACGTAAAAAATGCAGGTTAAGAATCAATTAGATGAGAAAATGCAAAATTAATAATGCTAAATAATAAATCCTCCATCGACAATATACGACTGTATCTGACTTTTTATTTCATCTCAAAAATAAAACAAAAGTTATCCTTATTAGCTGTTACATGTGTTGGAGATTGTTATTTGAAAATTATAAATTGGTCATTGGTCATTGGTCATTGGTTTGTTGTCGTTGTCGTTGTCGTCACCCCATATATGCCGAATATGCCGAACCGTCCACTTTTCCTCCGTTACGCCACTGTAGATAACGAGATTCCTAGATAGCGACTTGTTGCATTAGATAGATACTATATAAGCACTATATATATTGGTTTAGTCGTAACAGCCAAAACTATAGTTGAAAGATAAAAATAATATACAATTACTTTATGGTTTCCGTGTTTGGATGGCCTGATCCAAACACGCGGGAATGTCTTAACTCGAGCAACATTCCCAAGTGTTTGGATCAGTCCATCCAAACACGGAAACCATAAAGTAATTGTTTTATAAAATAACAACTACCGTCTTCCGTGTTTGGATGGCCTGATCCAAACACGGCTTTCGACCAATCAGAATACGCGTTATATACATGTTATTTTATAATACTACTTAATATATTCTAAGAGTTATCAAGCTTGACTGGATGTTCTAAGAGTGGAATCATGCTTGAGAGGACCTCAATTTGTACATATATAACACTTTTTAAAAAGTAATTTAATTTACATGCTTAATTGTTATGAATATAATAGTCTAAATAAAAAGTAAACTACATAGTTTCATTCTAGAACACTCTGTTTAAACCTTAACCATACAAGGTGATCGATGTATTAATGACACAATGCAATATGATTTATTAGTTATTTCCCACAACTTTTCATTAACTAATCAGTACAATGGCAAATACTGGATAAGAATATTTACATGCAGTTATAATACAAGCTTCCGGAAAGTGCGTCACATTGGCTATATAGAGCCCCTGGACACACTCCACACCGTCAGAGGCGTAGCCAGGGCTGGGGCCGGGGGGGCCGCCCCCCCCCCCTGGCAAAATTTTGGGCCCCTCTGATAAAATGTATTCTACTAGCAAGGGTACCTGCAAGGTAGGGATTGCTGCGGGATTCCTTAAATTAAGAAATACGGAATCGATTCATGCCATGAGTGTCTGAGAAAAAGCAATGCATTTGTTGCCAACACCATGCACGGGTTCAAGAGCAATCACAAATTACAGATAGGCGCCTTAATGTTGATGTTAATGTTTATAGAAGTAATATTCACTAAATCACAAGCAAGAATATATACCATTTTCAAGATCAAGTGGAATTTGTTGAATTTAATACGCGCTGCGACGCGTATAAATACAAACGACAAAGCATTCTTAAGACGTACAGGTGAATTATATAACACAAGTTTTTGCTATCTGATTTCATATTATTAAGTCTAATGGCACATTTACCACATTCTATACACAGTATTAAACTAAGAAACGAAAAGTTTATAATAAATTAAAATATTGAACTTACAGTGGTCAAAGTCCACTGAGTGAACAACGGACGAAGTGCAGTCATGTTATTTTATACACTAAATTATGGCCTTTACAGGGCTTAAAACTTTACTAAACCTTACGCTGAGTGCCTGAGTTAAAACATTTACAAATCAAAGCAAGCAAAACAATTAACAATTATTCGGGGTGAATATTATTCCCCGATAATCACCGTGCCTGAGACAAATAATTGTTTTAGTATTTTTGCACAAATTTTTTTGTGTTTTTCTTGTCTGAATTCATTTTAATTTCGCGTATTTCTTTATCACTAACTTCAGCAAAACGGCTAGCAGCCATCTTGAAAATTTCGATTTTGTTATATTCACCTGTAGGTGAATATAACAGATTAATACGCCAAATTTGACTAATCACCTTGTAGGATTTGTTATGTTCACTTCCGCAAAAATACTAATAAACGATATCCTTCAAATACGCCTCAAATATTGTATGTCATACGTTATTTTGTGTTTTGCGCATAGCAAGCGCACACGACCATTTACTTCAAAACCCCCTCTCTGCACATATTAGAATGCTGCTTCGCTCGCTCGCTTCAGGCTCGCTCGGTACGCAGCAATAAAAAAGGGAATCATTGATTATATAGCTTCAAGTTGAGACCCGTCGGAAAATTGTCACTATTGTCGGAATCTTTGTGGTGAAGCATCGGAAAAAGTGATACGGAAATCGGGAAAAGTGCTACAAAGCAATAGTGATGATGTTCGGAAAACTTTTTACCAAAAAAGGTGTCGGGGGGGTGGTCAGAGAGATTTAAAATGTTGTGGTCCGGAAAAAATTTTTGGCCCCACCTGGGATTTTGCTGGCCCCCCTGACCAAAAATCCTGGCTACGCCTCTGATTCACTGCGTGCAATAATCAATACGTACCTGATTACATTCATTAATTACGTGTATATAGTTATCCAATTTACAGACTAATAAAACATTTCCTGTTTTAATCATGATAATGATTTCAGTTGAGGAGTAAAATTTCAAAAATCTTCGTTGAAAAATAAGGCGTCAGCCAACAGTTTGTGGCGCAAATATAAATAGTGAAAGATTAAATAATTTAATTTGATGTAAATTTTCAAATTTTCTAGGTAATTTATATACTCATTTTATCATGAGTTACTTGCTACATCCTGTAAACTAGCCTTAGGGCTTTAAGTCTTATCATCTTATCTTATCTATCCTATAAAAAAATATCAAAAAAACGAGGTGGCCGCCTACACTGGCCAACAACTGTCACGGCAAACGAAATGGCCAAAGCAAAATAAAATAAACTCACGTCAAATTAAAATTCACGGCAAGAGGCCAATTGTTACGGCGATGACAAATTCATCACGGCGAAAACATTGCGATTTTAGGCGAGATGCGCGTATTGCGGTAATCAGTAGAGGGCAAGTGCAAAATAACCAGGACTAACCACCGAAATCCACAACCGGCGCAGTTCAGCTCTTACTATCAAAAGCTTCTTACCATACCATACCATACCATACCATACCATACCATACCATACCATACCATACCTTCTCAAATTCATTAATAATTCATGAGCAATTCAGCCAATGATAATCACCTATTTGATCACAAGATGCCATTAATTACGCATGCAAAATTACTTGAATAGAATTCCTAATTATGTTATGCTTGGAGTTAAGAATTCTATTCAAATCAGCAAACGAAAACATTATGTTTTCACACACTGTTTTCTCGTGTTTGGATATCCCGGTGAAACACTCTCTCTCGTTGTTCATATATTACATACCATACCATACCAAACCATATACCATACCAAACCATATACCATATCATGCCAAACCAAACCATACCATACCAGCTAGATTCTTAGAGAAAATGCGGAAAGCGAATCCAGGTCAATGATCGAAACTATCAAAATTAACTGCACATCCATCATTGACTCCTTCTATATTTTCCCTGAGCATTTAGCTGCTGTGAATACGTCCAATTGTCCAATTTGTCCAGTTAAATCGTCCAATTTATGTGGGAGTTTGTGGGATTTTCGATTTTATATCTCTCAAAGATGTTAATGTACCAGTATCATGAAACAAAAATATGGAGTGAATCAGTGCCAAGCTTCTTTTTTACCGATACAGTCTCTCTATGTCTCTGCTATGAAGTGAAGACGCATGACATTTATCAAGATATGCTGGAAGATGGAGAACTGTTTAAGACATCAGGATACGCACGAGACCATTCTTTACAAAGTATAGCAAGCAGGAAGGAAAGTCCTTCGACTAGATGAGACACACGTCAATTCAAGAATTTGTTGGTTGAGACCTAAGGGATAACAAAATCAGTCACTAAGAAACAAATTAGGCAGAGAATTATAAGGTCTGCCTATTTATCTTAAAAATGATGTTAACACTTTAACTCATGGACATGATAAGATAGCCATGCATGTGATGCAAAGCAACTTTCACCAAGAGCTACATCTCTTCCTATGGATCGGTAAGAAGAGGGCGATGGAGAGATACTACTAAATCGACCAAGTTCATTGTTAAGATGGAGTAAAATATGTATACTTTTACAGGATAAAGGAGCTGCAAATGAAACTGCAAAAGCGACAAGAGGAAATGGCGACAAACTTTAACATTTTTTTAAGAACGCAGAAAAACGGAAAACAACCAAAACAGAAGACCTTTAAAGGACAGTAGAACTGTAATTTTAAAAACAATAATACTTATTTGCCATTACGTATTTGCACGTAATAAATAAATAAATGACAAAAAACATAATCTACGTGTTTGTTTTATTTAAAGATATTTTATACATGCCGTGGAGCTTTATCTGTCACCCATGCCAGTGCAACTTCTCGTGTTCTTCTGTGAATATTAGTGTTGCTTCGTATTTCCCAAGCCCTTTCCCCTCGGGAATTGTTGTCACCACCTTTTCGTGTATGTGACATTATTTATAACACAACGTCTCAATCATCAAAACGAGGCTCTATAACCAAGGTGACATACTTTCTGGATAGGTGTATCGCATGTTTTGTTAAGTCCAGGTGCATTTTTCTTTTTCCCAATTCTATATTATTGCCAGTCGTCTGACCACTCTTCTTCTTACTCCCTCCTGGCTTTCTGATTCCTATACAACTTCTGATTGTTTGCTGTCCATGACCCAGCCATGCATGTCAGTTCTCCCTTACAGGAATCTTATCTCCTTTATAAAAAATAAACATTTAATATATTTCCACTTTTATTATTTCTTCACAGATGCAAAGAAAATTTGTTTTTCGAAGTATGGATGCTTTTCCATCAATAAATATTTCCAAGTCAAACATGCTGCACTACCGTCCCATCCAAATGTCATTCAAACTAAATTCTTCCTTCATACCAGAAGAAATCCCAAAAGTGCTGAAGAATTGAAATTGAATAATATCAGTTCAATCACGACGTCTAATTTTGATCCATCTCGCAAAACAATTTTGATTGTCCACGGCTTTGCTCATCATTCCCAGAAACCCTGGGTGATTAAGATGAAGAATGAATTGTTAATGAGATATTGGTATAATGTGATCAGTGTGGATTGGAGAAAAGGAGCGTCATATCTTACCATGTCGTATTTAAAAGTAAGTGTTTAAGACCGTTACTAAAATCTAAAGATTATTTCTAATTGAGAGTAAATTAAGAAACCTTGAGAGTAAATTAAGAAAACTCACTGTACGCAGTTCTGTAACTAAGAACATCACAAGTAAGGTTTATCCCTTGTCTGGCCAGTGTTAATACTTGATACAAGAGGAATCGGACCTAGACTACGGTCCTGCATTACTAAAAGAGGAAATATGTATTGTAGACAAACTGGAAGCAATTTATTTCTTAATATATGCAACTGAGGCAATAAAATATTTGGAAAAGTGCGGTGAATTTTGGTATTTACGAAAACGGCAAATAGCATAAAATTCATTGTTTGGTATTTGGCTTCTGCAAATATTTAACCTGATTTGGTGGAAAAAACGTTGAAGTTGAATATGTAGTAATATATGAGCTGAACACAGCAGCTTGTCAAGTCAAAACCAAAATAAAGCTCATCCCTCTTCTCCTTTTAGAGAGTATGTTTTGGCCCGTGTGTTTCACTTTGCACCCTCGATTAACATTCTGTATTTTCAGGCTGTTGCAAATGCCCGCCTTGTTGGTGCACAGATTGCATATCTAATTCAAATTCTGAATGACGCCACGGGTGTATCCACTAAATCAGTTCATATCATTGGCCACAGTCTGGGAGCTCATATAGCTGGGTATACTGGGAAACGATTAGCAAGAAAAAACGTCACGCTTGGAAGAATTACAGGTATGGATTCAGATATTGTTTTATCTGTTATATATTCAAACGTTAACTGCAAATTGGAAATAAATAACACACTGTCTGTCTTCTGTCCCTGTACTCAATGTCAGACATCAAACTAAAATTTACTGATTGTCAGACAATTGTATTCATGCAACAAGAGAAAAATGTCAGTGTTCGTCAAATCGGCACCAGGAACAGTCATAGTCTTGATTATGGTGCAATGGTTTATAGTATAAAGTTTTTAATTATTAAACACTTTATTAAATTGGCGGCTATAACATAATGTAACTGACTATAATTTGACTCACAAATTATGACATTTTTAGCTCGAATTAATACTCATTTTTTTCAACTGATAAATTATGTATTTCCCTGACCTAGGTCTAGACCCAGCCAGGCCACAGTTTGAAGGAAGCCATGCTGAGGCCCGCCTGGACAAAACTGATGCAAATTTTGTTGACGTCATTCACACAAATTCCGCACCATTCCTTTTTGGTGGAGCAGGATTTCGCGGTCAGCTGGGTGATGTTGATTTCTATCCTAATGGGGGAGACTATCAGCCTGGGTGTGAGGGATTATTGAAATGTAATAAATGAATGTATTCTTTTGAATATAGCTACATGCGGCGAACTACAGGAAACATTATTGAAGACTGACTAACTCAAATATTTTCCTTTTTCGATTTTCCCATCCTTGACTAGAACTTTTTCCTGAAACAAAATTTCTCTCTGGAAAGCAAAATCCCTTTTTTTGACAAATTCCACTGCAACAATATAATGTTTCCTAGTTTACAAAACCTGGGGATATAGGACTGGTAGAGTAACCTGCCCAGTAACTCCACCACTCTGTACCTATTTCGATACATGCTCGCCAAATACAGAAAATCCCTTATATTACAACAGATCTAGAGAAGCTGTTTTTCAAAAGGAAACTACGCAGAATAAACTGTGCTACCGCGAGAGTTATGCACGTTCATACAAAAGAACAACTTCAGAACAAAAATTTTATTCTTCAATTCTCGGAATTGAATTGAATTGAATTTAAAGTAAAACGTGATCGTTCAGACAATGATAGTTAAATGTATGGACGACAGGATTTGTTACAAGATTGGTTTCCCGTTAATTTCAGTACTTCTAATATAACCAGCTTGCGGAAATATACACATGTAATAATCTATAACCGAGCTACTGTAACCGAGTAGAGGGAGTGTATGTTTGATTTCAAACTGTCTATACTATTATTTTATGTTTTTGGTTGCCTCTTTAATTGTGTCTCCAAAATTTCTATATAGCAATCTGGAAAAGTGGAATCTTACATGCAGCGACATGTCATCATATGAGAGCAGTGGAATATTTTACGGCATCAATTCAACAAGAGTGTTTGTTCCCGGCGTTTCCATGCTCCAGCTGGAAGGAATTTAGGGAGGGGAAATGTTTCAATACATTTCGTGTCAGAGATATATCACTGATGGGCATGCAAGCAGAACAATGTAAGAAACACGAGCAGCCAATGTATCTGACCACATTGTCGAAATCACCTTTTTGTGGTATGTGAACAATCAGTAGTTATCGTCGTTTTCATCTATAGGGATAACATAATATGAACAGCAGAGATAAAAAACATTGTCAGCTCAATCTGACAATCTAACTACATTTATTTTACTTTAACTAGTCTCATGCTTATTATCTGATGCAATGAAACCTTCAAATGCTCGTCACAAACATTAAGAACCTGTTCTGCTGCAAACGTTATGATAGCCAGGAGCGAGCCAGCCTCAAACGAATTTGGCTTGGAGGGGGGGGGGGGGGGGGG
>CACRXK020005313.1:5071-28506 GCA_902702795.2 Paramuricea clavata
GGCTATTAACAATTTCAGCCAACCCAAGAATAAGAGCTGGTGAAGTTTTTTCTACCACAGAAAACTCCACTGCCAAATTATGGAATGAGCCAGTATCAGGTGGATCTTCCTGGTCAGGAAGGTTCGGCTGAACAAAATTTTCAATTTTATCTGTAATGCCAGGCTCGGATGCCTCACCAGTGGAGGCAACTTCCTCATTCTCAATAGCAACAGACTCAAAATCTGTATAAATCTGATCAATATTATCTTTACTGTCGTTCCAATTGAAGTGTTGCTAAAATATTGATTCAATACATTACCTCGGGCTGACCAATTCATTTGATCAAGTTCCTCGAGATATTCATACACTTTCCTGTGAAAATTGACCAATCACAATTCTTATTTGATTTAAATAAAAATCAACTGATCCTGCATTACAGGAAGTAAGCAATATGCAAAAGTCAACTTCCTATTTTGGGATTCGGGCATACTTGCATTAGTTGCTTACTTGTTTTCATAATTTCGTCAAGTTAAAAGATGCCTTTTCAAAGTGTCGAAGATTTTCTTACTGGTTTAGCACCAGAATTAAACAAATACGCAAAATCGTTGAGAAATCAAGGTTTTACCTCAACAAATATGTTAAAATTTTTAAAGCTAAAAGATTTACAAAATATACCATTTGTCGTGCCAGCACCGCATAGAAGAATGATTCTAAGCGCTGTTGCCAAACTCCAATCGCCTGGAAGTAAATTCCAAATCGAAAGTCCACAATCTACGACAGTCGATACTCATGCGTGCAAAAAGAGAAAAACAGATGGGGAAACCTCAACGGGATATAAAATCGAAACTTCAGAAAGGCAAAGCACATTTGCGCCAAAAACGCTCTTTTCTGATGGAACATTATCGAAAGGGAACAATTCCGCGTACGACATTGTTTTGCAAGATAAGCTAGAATTAGAAAAAAAACACGCCCTTCTCAAGGCTGAATTGTCGGAATACACCAGTAAACCTGTCGAACTAATGCCTCTTGCATTGACTGGCAGTCGAGTGATGATGGTCACTTGCACTCGATGCCATCACCGTGGACATAGGAAGGATGGCAATAAAAACGGAGCAGTGTGCGAATTCGAACCGTGCGTGGGATACCACTACTGTGGAAATCAAAAACTTCATCCCGAGTTTAAAACTAAGAAACGAGAGGTAAGATTTCCTAATTGCATAATTATGTGTTCGAATTGTGGGAACCACTTTGTCTTAGTATATTCAGTTATAAAATACAGGGCGTATCAAAATGCACTTTCAAATTAAAGTTTGCCATTGTAATAATTTAACAGCCACGATTGTATAAGACGTTCTGTTTTTGCCAATTCTAAGCTATTGCAGTATTAGTAATGTAGTATTACTAATACGGCTGTCAAACTACCACAATGCTGTAGGTTATGGCTTATTTGAATTTAAAAACGCAACACCCTGTACAATACAGTATTTACAGTAACTCTGAAAACAATAACCATTTTGAAATTGTATATTACATGCAGAAATACGAATAAACGATTTATTACAACTACTTTTGAATGCTTTTAATATAGAAAGAAAAAGCTCTCAAGGTTCTAAATGAAAAAATTGATCTCACGAGTAAAGAGCTGGACCAGTTGACTGAATTCGCTGAGGTAAACTTTGTGCGAAATGTTCGTCCGAGACTTCAGCGGCTTTCCCCCGACAAATACAAAGGAAAGGACGGGATGCAGCAGCTACTTAGAGATGTCAGATACATGAAAATTGCTGTGGATGGGAAAATACCTCTCGTTTCTGACAACGATAAGGAGAATTTTCTATCATTAATCAGGAAGGGGAAAAGCAAAGTGTCCGCAGATTTTGGCACTTGCTCAACCGGCAATTTCCTGGAAAAAACAGATATTGGAATGGAAGATTTTCCAATGACATTCGACAGCAGTGATGTGGATGATGAAGTCATTAGCAAACAACAAACGAGCACAACACAGCAACAGGAGCAAGTAAACAGACCATCTAGTAGTTGCACTATCACCAAGTCGGCAGCAGAAGTCAACGCACAGTACGAAAAATTGCCAACTCGTTTGTACTCGGCGCCAACAATGCCGGTAACAAATCAATATGATGCAAGTTTCCATCAATATCCATATTATATGCACCCATTTCCTAGTAACGTGAATCATTTTTCACCGGCTAATATGTATCCGCATCAGATGTTCCCGACGCAAGCAACGCCACCGCCGTTATTTTCAAATTTCTTTCACCCGGCAATGCCAATGGCCTTGCCTTCCCAACTTAACGCCACAGATTTTGCCATGGTTCAAGATCACAATACAGACTATGAGAAAAAGACAGAAAATAGTGTTGTGAATAGACCAAATATCAACGAAAACGTTGCAGTGGGAAAAAGTCATCAAACAGCGTTAACTTGCTAATGTTGCACTGCAAAGCCATGAGCAAGGTCAAGGTAAACGAAATTAGGAGTTTGGTAAACATTACAGTTTCACTGACTTTCATATAAACTCGCAAGTCGTCATGTTGACTGTTCTTTTTTTGTAGTACTTAGGCCCTACATGGTTAGATTCTTATTCCGTTGATTTATGCTATGTGATACTAAACGTTTACTGTAATAAAATTAGCTATAGACAGTGATAGTTATATTTTCAATATCACAAAATAATTGTTGTGTTGTCATTTTACTTAATTTTTACTGCTCGAAAGTTAGAAAACCCCAGACTCTCAATATGGCAATTAATGAACTACTATTTTATTATAGAAACTATAATCATAAAGTGCTTAAAAATGAGTATTTTAAATTTATATTTCAAAGCAAAATGTTACTTACCCTACATATGTTTCAGTCAGCATCTATTTGTAATTGTAGATATTAAGTAAATAAATGACTTTTGTGACGAAATTCATTGCTGGTAAACTATATACTTTGGTTAGACCAAAGCCAAAGATTATAAGGCCGTATTACACACGAATTTATACATGATGAAATTTTTCTTGCAACTTACTATTACTGTAAATTTAGATGTCTCAAAAGTAGAATTGCGTTGCAGGTTATTACCCAGTAAAACACGGCCTTACAATTTTTTTTCCTAACTTTCAAAGTGTTTCTCTGTATGAAATTGTAACAAACGTTTCTGTAATATACTTTTATTATTACAAACAATATTTAGAACACAATTACAGTAAAGGTTTGTTTATGTCGTTGAAGCTTTATGTACTTCGTGTTTGACATTTTATATGAGTTATTGTAAGCAATTATCAGACAAACCGTCTAGACAGTGTATATTTCTGTGACGCTATTTTACAGTAAGTGTAATTACTGTACATGCATGCATATAAACGTATTTTAACTCAACGGTTACTGTAATAGATCTGGAGATTAACTAGATGTCGATGTAGACACGGTTAATAAGATGTAGACTAGTTTACAGTAATATGTCTTCATATTTACACGTAACCACATTTTTCGAAAAATCCTCGGCAAAAACCCGCTGTTATAAATTCCATAGCGTTTACAATCGCTAACTCTGTATAAGAAGCAGTAAACCGCTCATTATTTCGGAAGGATTTTCTCATATGAGCAAAGCAATACTCACAGGGGTTAAGTTCAGGACAGTATGGCGGCTGAAATATCAAGGTCACACCTTGTCGTAAAAGCATTTCACGCAAAACTGGCTCAATGTGGCGAGCGTGATGAAAGCCGCAATTGTCCATTACTACAGCATCACCTGCGGATAATATCGGGTTTCCGTTTGGGTACCTTTGCTCAAGAGCATCTGAAAAAAACTGAAGTAGTTCTAAACCATTGGACGGACCTTCCAAAACATCACAGTAATCTATGCCAAAAAAACCACATAACAAATTGATTGTAAAAGTAGCGTCAGAACTATACCGGCACACCTCGACAGCAGGCTTCCCAATATAAGCATGTCCATAAGTCCGATTTCCAGACGTACGAATGACACTTGCTTCGTCCATGAAATGTATGTGTCGTGCAGGAAATTCCGAAATCTCTTCAAAATATCGGTTTTGTTTCTCTATCGCAGCTGGTGTTAGGGACTCCACAGGTATAACTTCCAAACGCTTTCTTGTTAGATTTAGCTCCCATCTTATCGAATAAGCAATTGCACTGTTAGAAGGTGCATGGTTTTCATCAGAAACTCCCTCTCTAATCAGGCGATCTCTTATTTCCCTCGCATATATACTTGGTTTTTGTGTTTTGTACCATTCAATGTGTTCCAAAACATTGTCTGTTATCACCGAATGATCTTTTCCAGGAGGCAATTTTGCAGATATCGAATTGGGTTTCGAAATATGAATTCAATCTTTTTCTCACGCCTTCAACGCTCAGCTTGACATCATCGCTTATATCTTTCATGCTCTTGCCATCATAAAATAACAAAACAATACATGATCTGATAATACTTGGAGTAGATTTTCCCCGAACGTAAGTTCCTCCTAAATTGTTGTGACGGATCATATTACGATACGATATTCTTGTGTAGATCACAATATATTTTACTTATTCAGGTACTTGTAATATACATAATGTACTTTTCAAATTTCGACGTTATCTAAATTTGAAAAATGTTGTTTATCTAAATGTAAGCCCCTCATTGGTCAGTTGATTTTTATTTAAATCAAATAAGAATTGTGATTGGTCAATTTTCACAGGAAGTGTATGAATATCTCGAGGAACTTGATCAAATGAATTGGTCAGCCCGAGGTAATGTATTGAATCAATATTTTAGCAACACTTCAATTGGAACGACAGTAACTTGTGATAAAATATCCTTCTTAGTTTCATCAAGTAACTCTTTAAACATAGATTTCAACTGGGAGGCCGAAGTCGAAGGGATAATCGCCCCGGATTCCCTGACTGGCACACTTGTATTTTTACTATTTTCCATCACCTAAACAATATGGTCAGGAACGATTATTATATAATAAATATAAAGAGCAAAGACACGTCTTATGCTCAAGTAAGACAGGACACGTCCTGTAATCGTACACCAGCGAATTTATAAGCACAAAACACGTTCTGTGCAGACCAGGAGGCAGTGTGACACGTCACAAGCCAATAAATTTATCCAATTTGAAGTGCTTAAACTCCATAAAATGTGGTAAATCACGTCGACCACCGTTTCGACAAGAACCAACAGCAATAAAAATCAATGAACTTACCTTATAAGATCAAGTAAAACCTTAAATTTTATCGAAAATGTCTTCAAAACTCCTTCTCGAACGGCGTCTACGGCGATGCGTGCGCATCTCATGGTAACCCGGATGTTTGTAGTGATTTGGTAGAACTAGTATGTGATGAGCAGATGTTACGAAACATACAGTTTGTGTTGTTAAATTTAGATCTACTTGGCTCATGTTTCATATTTATGCAAACTTCAAAGTTGTTTGTCACCAATGTTTGAACTAACTGCATTCTATTGAATACATAATTATTATGTTCATCTGCCACGGTCTATTAGGCATGCTCCTATAAGGGAAATTCAAGATTTTGTATTGGTATTGGTATTGGGAAAACAGAAAGTGTACATATATATGTCAATCTACATAAACACTGTCACGTACGCATGTACACTTATTTTTTAATATACATCCTCATGTGCCTACATATCTGATTTGTTGATGGTCCTTTAATGATAATGAGTCAAATCTAAACCTTACTGGTTAATATGCAGGGTAAGACAGCAGTTTCATGTTAGTAGAACTTGTAGCCTACTGTATGTGAATGATGAATACCAATATATGGTCATTGTCCAAAAACATTGCTTTACCAAATTAAGCAATCCAATGGTTAAGTGTTGTGACATATTTAGATTAGTAAAAACTAATTATTGGTCATTGTACATTTCAATGAAAACAGTACGATACATGCTAAATCGCAAATCTCAACTACTGAATCGTTTTAAGGTAGCTCCATACAGGTTTTTTGGCAAGTGGTAACTTAACCATTTAGGGAGGAATTTATGAAAACATGTTTAATTCAATTTTAAATATTTACATTATAGCGATATTTTTAGAATGTTAAGTAGGTAATGGTTTTTACTAATCAAAGACGTTTACGAAATCGGCCATGTTAACCATGGAAACAGCAGTGACATTTTTGGTTAAAATTTTATACTAGTTATAGCATTTTCTATATCTCTGATACTATTTGCTTTTCAAGAAGTAACAATGTTAAAAAACATGCATCTTCCATTGTTTTCAGTTTCAAAAACAGTAGGGAGCCACTTTAATTTATCTAAAAATCATGCAAAAAAGTTTTATAATGTTAATTTGCATTTAACAATTTTTTCAAACTAAATTACATTGATATTACAAGCTGGCCTCAGCTGGATATTATGAATCAGCTTATAAATTAGTTTTATCCCGACTCATAATTTATGGTTTATCAACGCGCAGTCAAGATGGCCACCCGTTGCCAAGTTGTTTGTTATGTCTCCAAAAATTAGCACAGCTAACTGCCAGTACAAAGTTTAGTCTTTATTTCATACCAACGGTAAAAACTACATAACAAACAATATTTTAAGCTATTTACACAGATCGATTACGAAAATAACACATAGTACGTACAGATAAACTAAAGTATTCACTTACTTCCTTGCGGGATAGTAAACTTATACTCCAATAGTCCGATATGTGCAACAGTTAACTCCAAAACGATTAAATTACAATAAATGTAAACTCCAAACTATTAATTTAACTCCAAACGATTGATTGCAAATATATGAAAAATGTGACTCAAATTCTGCGTCTGAGTGTTTACATACGTCTGGTACACTGGGTAAGAGCCCTTAAAACTATATATACTAAATGACGTATTATCACACCCTTGGACTTGGATTCCATTTCCTGCAGTTTTTACATTTTACATGACTTAATAGTATTTTGTTTTAAAATTTTTGAATTTCGCTTACCTCTTGTAGTCGAATACTATATTTCAATTTCGACATCGAAGATTAAAACCAGACGATTTTGTTAACATGCTTGATTTTGAGCAATTCCCTTATCTAGCCTATAGTATGGCCAAGAGAATGACCAATTTTTAGATGACGTAGTTGCTATTGATAGTCTGTTTCGAAATTTTTGAATTTTGTTTATCTTCCCTAGCCTAATAACATATTTTAATTTCAACATTGAAGATTAAAACCGCTGAAGATTAACAAAATCTGTGGTTGATTTTCAGCAATTCCCTTCTATAGCCTATAGTATGTCCACAGTTTATAGAAATGAGATGGTTGGGCTAGCCGGCAAACTTCAAAGGCGGCGGCAAATTATGTTGGGGGTCAAAGGATAAAAAAGTCATGTGCCCAAGAAGTGGTACGCTGCTTGTGTTTTTATATAGTTTTCTATTAGGAAGAATCAAATATCTGGATAAAATATCATATTTCACTTTGTTTGAGGAGGGTCATTTAATAGGTTTGTTATCGTTTTTGACTGGCAAGTTCGTCGAGAAGGAAACAGTCTTTTATGAAGCAAAATGAGCGAATACAACAGCGAAAATGAAGCAAGCAATTGGAAGGCTCAAAGAGGTTGATTTATTTGATGACGATCCAGACAACAGTTTGAACCTTTTGTTCAATGTTTTGGTGGCTGAAACGGAGACATATGAAATTGACAATGAGTTCAATTAAGCTGTAATGTTTGATAATGCCAAATACTATGCTAATCATCCCCTCTCATTGAGTCCCAGCATAAAAACATAGTGTTCACTTCACTTAAAAATGCCTTTGCCATGTGTGTATCTGATGCAGCTCTTATTTTTTTCAAGAATTATAATGAAATTGCAGCAGTTTTAGAAGAAGCAAAGGAAACTGCAAATAATTACACATTCTCATCCATGGTGTGCATGTTTGCCTTGTCCACAGTAATTCAGTGTGCCATTCAGTCATACTACCCACTCACCAATGATACTGTAGCGAAAGAACATTGGGATTCCTTGGATTCAATTGTACAATATATCCACAGGATTATCTTGATGGCAGTGCAATTGAATATGTCCATATCCATATCTTTCATTGTGCTGCGATGCATGCCACCGTGGTATTTGGTTGATGGAAGAATTCCATCCACCAAAAATAATTTTGTTACCTTGTGCAAACCAGTTAAAGTGCTTCAGCCATGAGACCATTATTTTAAAGCACACCTTCTAACCTTATTGAAGTCGTCCATGACAGTTCATCCTAAAGTTCTTCCTACAGTTTCTCCTAAAGTTTCTACTAACGTTTCTTCTGCTCCTTCCTCTACACAATTGACTACATCTACTAAAAAGCAGACGACTGGTACAACAAGAAAACAACTTAGCTTAGATCGATACGCTTCTTGTGAAATGAGCATGCAACACACAAGAAACTGTAGACAGTGAAATCAAATTTCCCAGCACTAGTAAAGGAATTTCATCTGTAACTCCCAACACTGGTCCTACTTCAGAAAAAATTAACACCAAAACACAATGAACTTCTACCAATTCGTGGGCAGATGATATCTACAACTACGTAAATCTGGTGTCCAGTCTTCCCGATTCAAAAAAGTACGAAATTCTGTGCAATCATTGAATATCTGGTTCTGATTTTTCTTTTCCTCCACACGAAAATATTAGTAGACATTTCAAGTTGGCATGGTAATCACAATTTCCATGGTTGGCTTACTCTGCTGGGGCAAACAGTGGTTCTTGCATCACTTGTCTTCTTTTTGGCAGTGAAAACATGCATAATGCAAGCAAGTTTCAATGATTGATGACCAGTGCTCTTCCTCCAAGTGCTTCTGCTGTCCAGAAACTATGTCAGCATGGTGAAAAATCCAATGTTCATCTCCATGCTACACAGTTTAAGCAAATGATCGAGAATAAGACACTTGGTATTGATGTGCAACTGAAAAAACCCACCCCGTAAAAGATCTACGTTGCAACTGAAACGCCAAGATGATTGAGTTAGATGTACAGCCCTAAATGGATATTTTTTGCTATGAAGAACCTGAAATACACAGGAACAGTATGTGTGCAGCCTTTGTTAATGGTACAGAGTTGTGGTTTTATGTAAGTACGGTGATTTTATGACATTCTAATGTTGTAACGTTCACTGAAGAACATGGTATGTTGTTTAAAGTGCCTATCCCTTACGAAAAAATCCTATAGGATCCTATAGGAATTCCTATAGGAAATGCCATTTCCTATAGGAATTCCTATAGGATCCTATAGGAATAGAATTCCTATAGGAATTTCCTATAGGAATTCCTATAGGATCCTATAGGAATAGATTTCCTATAGGAATTTCCTATAGGAATTCCTATAGGATCCTATAGGAATAGATTTCCTATAGGAATTTCCTATAGGAACTGAATTCCTATAGGAATTCCTATAGAAATTTCCTATAGGAAATTTCCTATAGGAATTTCCTATAGGAATTTCCTATAGGAATTTCCTATAGGAATTTCCTATAGGAATTTCCTATAGGAATTTTCCTATAGGAATTTCCTATAGGAATTTCCTATAGGAATGGAATTTTGATATTCGTATAGGAGGTTATATAGAATATAGAATCCTATTGCTGCTATTATATGTTTTTACTCTGTTTTTTATAGCAAAATACAAAACAAGTGTAACTCCAAAGATCGATATCGATCTACATCGATATATATTGTTATCGATCTTTGGAGTTAAACTTGTTTTGTATTTTGCTAAAATACTCAGTGGTTATGTTTTTAGTATCAATGTGTTTAGCTAGCTAGGATTTCTATAATTCCTGATGGTCCCTAATGCAAGCATTCCTATTGGAATTTTATCCCTAATAAGAATATAAGATACAGCCAATAGTTCGCGCTTCAACTGGACGCCCTGGTGACTAGTTTACGTTTCAGAGCGCAAAGCTTCATGGGATAGCATCGTTTTATTTGTGATAAAAATCGTATTTGGTGTTATAATTTTGTGCTTGGAATATTTCGTTGTTATTTTTAACCCAAACAGTGGAAAAGGAATCGGAAAGTTCTTAACATGTTATTCAGATGTCACAGGTAAGAATACTTTTGTATTTGACTTATTATTTAAGCACTTTAATTGCAAAATAATGTGGTGAATATGATAGTTAACTTGAGCCATGTGGGCCATGTGTCTTAAAATTCCGTTGAATGTTTGAATTTGCCGCGTCAATTTGCATATAAAACACACAAAATGTTGGTTTCTGGCAGTAAAGAAAGAATGAAATATAAATTCGAACCTATTATTGTGAATTCTATACTAAATTTCACACTATTATTAACAATTTAGCAATATTTTCTTTGGCATAATTTGGCACTTTGCTTAAAGTTAAGACTATTGTAAAGCATTTTAATACTTCAATAAGGATTGGAATCAGAGAGAACGACAGCATTAAATGTGCTATTTTTAGTGTATCGATAATCAATCTTTAGTGTCCTCTACTGTATTTGCATTACTCTGTCTAAATTGCAAGATGATTTTACTTGTCAAGGGGAGAGTCTTTTAATAGTGGGTTTATAAAGAGCTTCACTTGTATAAAGTGATGTTTGTAATGATAGTGCTGAGACAGTGCCCCAAATGTTGTCTTTGTATATATTTCAAGATTAATATTTGAGCTGGGCAGTGCTTGTATGTAGCCCTGGCTCCAAATATGTTTTCAACAATCAGCAAATATAACCAGATTCACTAACAATAGTCCATAGTTTATTTAATATGTGCTTTATCACTTTATATATTAAGCATAAATATCTGTGGCATGGCATTGATAGTTTTGGATGGCCTATATTTTGCCGGATGCCAGTAACCCAATCCAGCATATCCCTACTCTCTGCCCACGGCCATGTCTCTTCTTAACATACTATACATATTACAAGATATTATTTGCACTTCACTTGTTTGGACTAGAATACTGGGTTTGGTGGATAATCCAATATATATATATATATATATATATATATATATATATATATATATATATATATATATATATATATATATATATATATATATATATATATATATATATATAGACGCTATTTAATTAAGACCTATAACCAGGAACGATTGCGAAAAATGTAACACTAAATCGTCGACCAGGAATTGAACCTACAGCCCTGTGCTTCCGGGGCAGCGCTCTAACCAACTGAGTTCCAGAATCGCAGGGCCATAGGTTCGATTACTGCCAGAGGACTTAGTTTTCACTTGGATTATTCACCAAACCAAGTATGTAATATTACACCCTGCATTACCTTGTACCAATATGAACCTGTAGTCTTTGTGATTCATGGTGATTATGACAATAAACTATGGGAATTATCTTATATATAAAGGATAAATCTTATTATTTATTTAAAAAATTTCTGGTTTCTGATTGGCTAACAGCCAACTGTGAAATTGTCGTATCAACTCAGTGGCTAACCAAATATGGATTTTTCAAAATGAAAAAATTTGGGACGTGTTTGCGACGAGAATCATATCGACTCGCTGACGCCATTGATATGATGACGATGACGGCTGCCGAAGGACTAACTAGGATTTTTTTTCTTAATACAAATAAAATACAAATGGGTTCCATTTGTTTTGATTTTTTTAATTAAATAAATAATAAAACAATTATTGAATTTGGTTTTTGCACAATATGAAGAATTATCAAGCCCTCAGTTTGCTGTAACAATTATCAACCTCAGCCTTTGGTTGATAACAGCAAACTTTGGGGTTGATAATTCTTCATGTCATGCTCAACCTCATTCAATAATTGTTAAATATTAATTAAAAACTGTTTTTACATCAAGAGTTAATAGTCCCTTATAACTGACTGAGGAGTGTCTCAGTTTAGGAAGCAAGTCCATTGTTCTAGTTTTTTTATAGGGTATAATTTACTAATTATGATTATATTTTCAAATAAATAATGTTTTCCTTTTACAGATTCCAATATGATGGATATCTGGTGGCATTTGCATGCTGTACTCGGAGCAGTATTAAATGTACATGAAGAAATCAATGGACTTGAACAAATGGTTTGTTAGATCATAATATTGATTGTGAAGTGGAAAGTGTTATAATACGGCATTGTGAGAAACTCTATTCGCCACAACACATTGCTGTGCAATCAGAACTAAACATAGTCATCTATAAGAATGACAGAAAATAAAACTTATGTAGTGCATACAGAATTTTCTATTTTTTAAATACATAATATAGGTAATATAATATAGTACAATTTTACGTCTAAAAATTTTCTAAAAGTAGGAAAATATAAGAAACATTTCTTAAACTGAGAACAATGAAAAATGTCATAAGTTAAAAAGATAAATAGCCTAAATTAGTATGTTATATGTAAATATAGCCTGTTATATTTGCCACATTTTTATCTGTAATAAATTTTTTTCACTAGTTTCTCTTTTTCCTTCACCTTGGTAAATAACTCTTTTAGGCAGTTTGATTTAGAGGATTATGCAAGAATTTCTATATGATCCAATATGAATTTCTATGTAAATCTAAGGAATTCCTATTCCTATAGGAATTCCTATTAGATTTTGGACCAATTTCCTATAGGATCCCATAGAATTCCTATATGATCCTATAGGAATTCCTATAGGAAATTGGGCCAAAATCTAATAGGAATTCCTATAGGATTTTTTCGTAAGGGGAGCTTATTATTAATGTGGAAGACAAAAAAATTAACGTCCGATGTTGAGTATTTGAACTAACTTCTCAAACACACAAGGAACAAAAAAGATCTAAAATGTAAGATAGTTAGGATCACTTTAGGGTCCCTCGGTGTTGCAAAATACTTGTCAAAAATTTAATGATATACATACACGTTTTCGACTGATGTAGAATGACAATTAAATTTTAATAAAATACAAAACCAGTGCAACTCAAAAGCTCGATAACATATTTATAAAAATGTTATCGATCTTTGGAGTTACATTTGTTTTGTATTTTATTAAAATACTCAGTGGTTCTAAAAAATGTTGATTTTTAATAGCCAGCAAGATTTAGACGATATTAATAGAACTTTCCGGTAATTACGTAACGACTAACACTGTTTTCAACTTAGGACCACCTTAAATGAAATGAATTTTAAGTTTGTTTTTCAGGGGCCATGCATGGTCAATAAATGCTGAAATAAGCTTAAACACGAAAGTGAGGCTAAGGAGCCATAGCCACTTAGCTTCGTTTTTGTGTTTAAGCTTATTTCAACATTTAAGAGGGCCTCTCAGTAAAATCCACCCGCTGGTTTGGGGAAGGGAAAATAGATTTAGCTCATATTTTGCATATGAACTAGACTTTGGTCAATATTAATCGAGCTTCTTTCAGAACGTTTCAACTTTCTGTTTTATAGGAGTTATAGCCATGTTGAAATTTGACCTTGCGAGAATATTTTCAGACCGGAAATGAAGGGGAATTTTACAAGAATTCATCTGATTTTTTAAAAACGTGTTGTGTTTATCCCCTCCAGTTACTGTTCACATGCAAGATTAACACTAATACTCTCGTTTACATGGAGATTGAACAACTTAATGCGATTAATACGATTTTTTTATAGTTTTACGAAACTATGTTTTCAAGATGGCGAAGAGAGGCTGAAAATTACTCATATTTTACTTAAAATAGCTCAAAAGTGGCACCTATCTGAAGTGCAAAAGGCATGTAATTTGAAAGTATACCTACTAAAGTTAAGTAATCAGGAATAAAACTCGTCTGCAAGCAATTTTCTGAAAAGTTATAAATCTCCAAATTGGTCTATTTTTAGCTGTTTGTTTATATTCGCGTGTTCGCTGATCAGCGACACTAGTAATAATTAAAAAGTTAAATAAGCTGGTTATTATCCAGATTCTAATTCACAACATAAAAACATTAAAAATACAACCTTAACCATTCTTGGCTTATTCGCATGAATAATTTCACAACTGTTAAATACTTTTTGAGGTATAATCGGGCAGTACTTTCTGTGGTTGTACCAAATTTGAAAGCTGTCAGTATCTCTGGCTGTATATAAAAAGTGTTCGGTGCTTTAACTTTTTTATTCAACTCGTCTCGTAATCTTTTTCTGTCCCTGTAAATGCAAATTTTGCCGGAAAGGTCGGGCATTAATTCTTGCAGCATGGATGCAACATATTTTTGTACATAATTGCAGTCAAAATACTACAACCTTCCCACTTCCGTTTTTGTAGTCTGTTGTCATTTACTATTTTGTTTTGACTTTTGCATTATTGTAGCGGTTGCCGAATTATGGAGAAATATGGCGATAAAATTTAGTTGTTTTTTTATTTTTGTAATATTTTAAATAATTGTAACAAAGGATGCATTTTTCGTTTGATTCACTGCATATGAACACATAAAAGTTTTGAAATTTAACTTATGTCGTCGTATTTCCCTATAATTTGTCAACCGCTACAATAACAGAAATACTGCAGTAAGAGACAGATATTTTCAAAAAAATAGTTTTTAAAAGAGTTTTAAAAAGCAAAAAGTTTAAAAAGTTATATTTTTAAAAAAGTTAAAAAAATTTAAAACGGTTAAAAAAGTTAGGGTTAGGAGTTAGGGATTACTTGTTAGGAGTTAGGGGATTAGTGGTTAAGGGTTAGTGCCACAAATTTATTATTATGATAAATTCAAAATGTGCTGCGAATTTATCATAATGATAATTTCGGACGTGTTTAAGAATTTACTCATATAGTAAATTCAAAGGTGGAGCTCATGCTGAACTGCAACACTAGCTTGCCAGTTATTTTTGATAGCAGCTCCTATTTTTACTTTATGCATGCTTGAGTCATGGAAAAGAACTGTTCTTTTGTTGGCCTGGGGAATTTTGCATGTGGAGAAAGCCGGGGAATACAGAGAGTTGCACAAATTGGGGAGTGTAATGCAGACATTTGTACTCACCCCAGCAGTTGTCACCTCACGAGGCTTACCATCAACGAGAGTGAACTTATACTTGCCAGAGCAGGGCACTTTTACCTACCCAGGAACAGCTGACAAACATGACTATTCAGTCTGTTACTAGATCAGTTTCATTTTCAATTGGGTCTATCCTGTCAATATGAGATCAGTGGATAGACTTGTATAAAAATGAACCCAGTAGACAAATTTGGGTAACGTTGTTTACATCGTTGCTACCCAATTCACAGCTTTGGATAACTCACATGCCTAGTTACTATTATTCTAGTTTACAGAAGCATAGACTGAATAGAACAAAAGTAACTAAACATTAAACTTATGTATTATCACTTTATATTTACTGAGATCGAGGGAAACAGTGTGTTTTGTGGACCAGAGCCACTTATAGATAGTATATAAGTGTTAAAGTATGAATAATTCACCGATTATTGGAGTGAACTTAATTTGAAACCAAAACTGGATAAATGGAACGCCGTAAATAAAAAGTTTAAAAAATGAACTTTGAAACTTCGCGGTTGACACGCATGCGTATTGCACCCATTTTATTATTGACTGGACAATAAATTTTCATTGCGGACCGGTTGCCGAACATGAGGTTTTGTGGACTGGCACGTGACACGGTTTTGACTAATCGGCAAATAGAAAAATTGAACTTTGACACTAACTAACAATAAGAGTTATAAGACTATATAACAATAAGAGTTAGTTACCTTTGTTCTATTTTATGCTTTGTAATCTAGAACCATAGTAACTAGGCATGTGTGTTATATAAAGTTGTGAATTGGGTATAAACAAACGTTACCCAAATTTGTCTAATCGAGCTAGACTTGGGTAAGTACACGCATTTTCATAAAAATAGCAACCTTCAGCTAAACAGGATTCCGATTATCATAATGAGCGACATCAAAATGATGGGAGTTTCTGCAAAGTGCATTAAACCGATATTACCTGTAGCACTATTTCATGACCTAAACATCGCACAGTCGGCACAGAGACACTTATGTAAGTTTTCTACTCACATTGGTCGTTCAGACATGCACCTCCCGCCGTGGGAGCGGCAGATCAAAGTCATTTTCAGGAGATTATGGTATTGTGTCAATGCATGTTTTTGACGAAGTTCTTATTATATTACTAATATATTATTTAATAACATTAAAAGATATCAGGGTCGTAGACACCAGCAGAATCGTTGTAACTGTACTACAGTATGTGTATATTGAAAGTGTATAATTAGTGCAAGTGTAAGTTAAGTATAAATGCAACGCAATTCGCATTCAAGAATGTTCTGTACACGATCGCTTGTATATATTGTAATTATATTTTCACAAAATTGTATATATTCTTTTGAACAAGCTAAAAAAGTTTACTCATGGGTAATAAATCAGCTTATTTTAACTATTCAATTACTAGTGTCGCTGATCAGTGAACACGCAAATGTAAACAAACAGATAAAAATAGACCCAATTTGGAGATTTATAACTTTTCAGAAAATTGCTTGCAGACGAGTTTTATTCCTGATTACTTAACTTTAGTAGGTATACTTTCAAATTACATGCCTTTTAATCTTCAGATAGGTGCCACTTTTGAGCTATTTTAAGTAAAATATGAGCAATTTTCAGCCTCTCGTCGCCATCTTGAAAACATAGTTTCGTAAAACTATAAAAAAATCGTATTAAGCAAATAAAGTTGTTCAATCTCCTGGTAACCGAGAGTATTAGTGTTAATCTTGCATGTGAACAGTAACTGGAAGGGATAAACGTATCACAACGTTTTTAAAAAATCAGATGAATTCTTGTAAAATTCCCCTTCATTTCCGGTCTGAAAATATTCTCGCAAGGTCAAATTTTAACATTGGCTATAACTCCTACAAAACAGAAAGTTGAAACGTTCTGAAAGAAGCTCGATTAATATTGACCAAAGTCTAGTTCATATGCAAAATATGAGCTAAATCTATTTTCCCTTCCCCAAACCAGTGGGTGGATTTTCCTGAGAGGCCCTCTTAATAGTCAAAACCTAAAATTCTTTTTTCTGCATGTGTTGAAGAACAATGTTCTGCTCCTCTGAAACTTAAAATCCATTCCATTTAAGGTGGTCCTAAGTTAAAAACACTATTTTATTAAAATACAAATCCATTAGATAATAAAATACACATAAAGAAACTGAGTACTTCGTATACTAACATCCAAACTGAGTACTTTGTATATATATGGAACGTGCTCTAAATTCATTGGGGGGGGGGGGGCTTTAACGATGCATTAATCCGTCCTTGCCCTGTCACTTAAAGGGATATGGCAATAAAAATTAACTCTGTCTTATCCGAAAGAACTTTTTAGAAAACCCTTTACAACGTTTTCGTACCTTGCTTGGTTTTCGAAAACATTTTGACCAAAAACAGTGTGAAGTCCGCCATCTTGGTATTATAATTGACCTAATTAATTAATAATTGCAAGATTAAAAATTCGCTTTTTACCCTACTTGTGACGCATGCATATCGAATGCATATCCAAGATGACGGAATGCACGCTGCTTTTGATCAAAACAAGTCGATTTATTTCGAAAACCAACCAAGATACGGAATAATTGTAAAGGAAGTTTATATATCATTTTAAATGTTCTTTCAAATAAGACAAACTTAATTTATATTGCCATATTCCTTTAATCTCAACTTAATCATGTTTTACTGTAATAGGCCATGGGCCGTTGTGTGAAAAAGTGCTTGGAAAAGCAATTTCTGTGGTTCAATGCACAGTACCAGAGATGCCCAATTACCACAAGTTCCCAAGCAAAAAAACTTGCCAAACACCGAGAAAATGGGTGATCAGTGATTATCCTCTATTAAATTGTATTACAGCGAAAAAATGTGAAATTTTGTATTAATTACAACAAAAATAACTAGCATCATCGGAAAGCTTACAAAAAACATATAAGACATTTAAACAGTTTTTTATATCTCAAATTGTTTTCGAGTTATACGCTGTCAAAAACGCGTTTTTGACCTAGTACCCAGTCCTTATTGCGACATTTTGGTCCAATTTTCACATTTAAAACAGCAATAACTCAAGGACTATTTGAAGGATCAAAAAACTGTTTGAATGTCTTATATGCGGTTTTTTTTAAGCTTTCTGATGATGCAAGTCTTTTTTGTTGTAATTGAATACAAAATTTCACATTCTCTTGCTATAATACAATTTAATAGGGGATAATCACTGATCACACATTCTCTCTGTGTTTGGCAAGTTTTTTGCTTGGGAACTTTTTGTGGTAGTCGAGTGTTCATGGTACTATGCATTGAATCACAGAAAATCTATTCCCCAAGGGGTTGCCACTAAGTGAAATAATTTTGGACTATAAGTAATAGTTCAAATACGAGCAGGAGGAGAAACACAGAGAAGAGTTGAAAATATAAGGCGTAGGCGAGTAATTTTTAACAAATTTCTAGGTGTTTTGAAATGGGAGGATATCCTCCTTAATTAACAGTACTTGAACTTACTTTTCAAACGAACATGTATTTTGCGAGAAAGCGGACTAGAAAGTTCCCTTAATTTATGTAATTTCTTCCTCCCATTTCGAAATACCCATGCCACTTATGATTTCTCTTGCGTTTGGCTTATGCATTATTAATGAGTTTGAGAACTCAAATTCTACTAATTAAAGGAAAACTGGAACTGAAACACAAAAAAGTAACCACGAAAATCTCAAATTCAAGTCTACTTCATTAACATCTTAAAATTGTTTACTTGCCACATAACAGAACATAAACAGGATTACTAATTTGTTCAATATAATATCACAAGGTAACACCAACCTTGCTATAACGCATGCTTCTGTTCATAATAGTCTATAAGACACTGTTTTCATCGACGAATAAAAGTTATAATACTGTTCATAAAATACAATACAATGGAATACTTACATAGTCCAGTCAATCTGTGACCAGAGGTCAAAGAAATTGCAATAGAATTTTTCTCGGTGGTAAAATGTGAGGGAAGGTGTCCTGATTAACATACTAAAAATCAAAAAATATCCCTTCGGTGGAACATGGTGAAAATTAAGTTTTTCTTACTTCTACCTATAGAAAACCATTGTGGACAGAATGTTCAAATTTTGAATTCATTTTTAGGCAAATGTAACCTACATTATTGGAAAGCTTAAACAAAACTATATTAAGGTCAATTAAACCGTTATATTCAATTTACTGGTCAGTTTGTCGTTATTCTAGCTCAAAGTTGGAAAAATAGCGCAAAATTTGCACAAAATACAAATTTATGGCATTTTAAATCTTGTATAACTTCGGCTGGATAGGCAAAAGCAAGGTAACCGTTTAGTGATCTATATTTTAGTTTTTTCTAAGCTTTCCAATGATGCATGTTATATTTGCAAAAAATATTTTCAAAATTTCAACATTTTTTCCGCAATGGTTTTCTGTAGGTAGAAGTAAGAAAAACTTGATTTTCACCATGTTGCACCGAAGGGATTTTTTTTTATTTTTAATATGTTAATCAGAAAAACTTTTCACACACTTTACTACTGAAAAAATCTATTGCGATTACTTTAATTGATCAGGACCATGTACTAATGGTGATTTGACTGGACTAATAATTATGAAATTCATTTGTATTATTGGAGTAAAATGAATAAATTTTTATCACATAAATTTCAGCGTATTAGTCTTCAGGCAGCCCTAAATGAATGTTTCTTGTTTTTGAAAGGTCTTTATAAATTCACAGAGTTTGAGAATATTCAGCGAAAGCTACTAGGGGAAAATCACTTGTCCAGCATTCGCTCTTGCATAGACAGTCTACTCGTCATAAAAGAAGTCAGACTGTAAATGCAAGAACGAACGCCACGCCAGCGATTTCTTATGGTGTCCAAAAGCTGATGCACACCACAAAGTTTCTGTGATAAAATTGCATAGTCAAACTTAACTCAACCTTTTTGAAATGAAAAAAATCTGTTCTTGAAATAGGTTTCGACCTAAAAATACTGTAACAATAGAAAGGTCGAAAATTGTTTCATTGTTACTCCATTTGGACAATAAATTATTTGCATGCATGCCAAATATACTTCGATGGAGCAAGCCAAATATTTTACTAGAGAATCGAAAAGTTAAACTTTCTAGCAACAAAAATCTGGTAAGGCATTCCGTTGCAAAAGCCATCACTTTTAGACTACAATCTGAGGATCGAGGAATGAGGGTCTTCCCGAAATGCAGTCATAATTATTCAAGATATTTATTCTCAACGCGCTGTTCAATTAAAAACTGTTGAAATGTATTGCGATATTTGCTGTGAAGATTTCATTTTCTGAAAAGTATGTTTTGATAACTTTTTTGCTTAGTAATTTAATAAAATAAGTTTTGAATAATTTTATATATAATAAATATATATCGCATTTTACTTATGTTAAATTCCCATTGTATTTATGCATGTTTTGGGTCAGTGAACATGACCTACAAAGTGGCATTGAAATATTCAGGAGTGAATTGTACGTTTTTACATACAAGGAAACTAAAATAAAATCACATCAGAGTGAATTCAGGAATGTTTACTCTTTATAATGATACTTAAAAACATGAATTTACTCCATAAAACCACAATACCCTGATAAACCGTAAATATACACTGTAAATATATATGCAATTTTTTTTACAAACCTAACTAGTGGCCTACATTAAAAAGCCTGAAAAGGTTTCCAGTAGGTCTCTAGCCCAACACCTTCAAACTACACATAGTTTTTGTTACTTATTATTGTACATACACATGGGAAATAAATATATGATTGATTGATTGATACACGAAGAGTCATATCGCGGTTTGAAAATGAGCTATTTTTACTATTATAGAATATGGCAGAAATAGCTCATTTTCAAACCGCGATAACTCTTCGGTTTTATCACAGTTAATAGAATGAGATGGTTTGGAGAGCCGGCAAACTTCAAAGGGGGGCGGCAAATATGTTGCGCATCAAAGGACAAAAAAATCACGTGACTGATAGTGTGCATCGCCTCAGGACAAATAGTATAGAATTACATAGGTTTCCAGCTGTCTCAACAGATTGCGATATATTTTTTTGCCTGAAACTTGTGTCATGGATGCGGAAGAGAAATTGCAGGAAGAACAAGAAATGAGGGAGGGTTTGGAGCAAGATTCAGACGAAGAACCGGAAGAAACACGCGATTTTGTGCCTGTGTTTTCAACGAGGAGTGAACAAGAGGATATTATGCCCGACGCACGTGTATTCTACAACATAGATATTGCTCTTGAACTCATAGAAACTGACGATCAAGAAGTAGAAAATGTATTTGCAGAAGCTGTGACTGAAATTGAAGGCTTGAAATCGTTTCCCTGTTCAAAATGCAGCAAAATATGCAAGTCGAAAGGCGGATTGACCAGGCACACTAATTCGAAACATGGCGATAGTGTTTCAATTTCTTCGACTACAACACCGCTTTGTTATGAGACCATAACTTCGATTGTGGATACGATAAAAGAAAACATTGTTAAAGAGAAGCTGTACGGGGAAAATATAAATGCTGCGGTGGAAAAGGCTATAGCGACTAAAGAATTGTTCGACGAAGTGTTGCCTTTATACACAAAATTTTCTCAAAGCCGAAATCAAGATAAACTTCTCCAGTCGTTTTATGGGTTAATGCCAAAGTCCGCGGAATTACTAAACTGTACGGATTCGCGAGTTGCAAACCTTGTCATGATCCACATCCCCGATCATTTGGTTGGATTTTTAAACGTGCAAAATGTTTCCCAAGAAAGAGACACAGAATCTGCACCTGACTGCAAAATTGAGTCAAGCGAACATGGTCCTCTCTCCTATATTTCAGGGTATGTAATTTCAAAGTTAAGTAGAGCATCAAAGTCTAAAGAGGAAAACAATGAACTTCAAACCTTGTTACAGAATTTAAAATCAGAACAAGAAAACAACAGTTACATTTTAGCCCGAACAAGAGGTGGTCTTGTAACACCTTGTGAGGATATTGTAAGAATTTTACATGAAGCAGAGATTTGTTTCAGAAAGGAAGTTGACAAGTCAAAGCTGGCTATTCGAAACATTCCTGTCGATGCAATCTGCTATTCCACCCTTTCCTTACCAATTGTCAAGTCATTATGGCAAAATATTGTTATGTCATCTGGTGTCAATCCATCTGGTGATACCCAGAAGTTATGCCTTGAAAACATTGTCAAACTGTATTTGAAGGTGAGATCATTCTCATATGCCAGAGACTATATCTCCCGACATAGAATAAAAGAGAAGCAAAGTTCGAACTTGTCATAAACATGTAGACAGAACAATATAAATACGCTATGTCAATATCCTTTTTTCATGTTTATATACTTTAAATATATTATCTATATTATATTTTTTGGATTCTGGTCTTATTTTAACCATCAAGACTTAGCCTGTTAGCCAGGTCCCTAGGTCCTTTCACTTTATTCAAATTTGATTGCTATAATAACAATATACAGCTAATTCAAAAACTTAAACCTTAAACCCTGACCGTGCGAGGGATGATGGGTTATTGCTTATTTAGACTCAAACTATGAAATTTGGCTTTGCGAGACTACCTAAGACATATAGAAGACTCACGACAGAAAACATACTTGCCGCAAAGACAATTTTCCGAGTTTAAGGGTCTAATAAGTGAAAACCCATCATCCCTTGCACGCTCAGAGTTTAAAGGTTTTAGAAGGACAACCTTAATTGAATCAGCTGTATTAACAATCAGCATGCATGAATACAAAATGTTGTTTAATTTGCTCATGTGAATGATCCCCCTGTCGTCGGCCAGCGTTGTTTATTATATAACAGTAGCAAAACCCAGAGTTGCATATTTTCGTTCGGGGGTGGGGTGGATAAATATCTGGGGGGATGCTGCTTGCTTTGGCTGGGGCCTAGAAAGGCCAAGAAAAAAGTTTAACAAAATTTGTTTTCTAGGCCTGCATGGCAGACCATAATATTGTAATTTTACAAATTTAGTAGTAAGAATAATCAAATATGAAACTATCAAATCAAAATATATATAATTTGTGGGGGTGCAAAAACTATTGGAGGCGGTGCCAAATGCCTCTGGGTGGGGTGTAAATCATTTCTGGGGGGGGGGATGCACACTCCCCCAGAAAATCCGTGCCTGTCAAAGCCGGAAATAAAATCTAATTATATAATGCAATTTTTTAACCATTTGTATTATTCAAATATATAGGAATTCATTGTGACATGCAAATTCAATACCAGTTTTTGCAGGCCTTGAAATTTGTGTTATCCCTATATCCAGATGCATACTGGAAATCACAAGCTAAGTCTCCCAAGTGATACCGAAAAAATTCTGGTCAGAATACAAAAATAGTTTATTAATCAAATGTGAGATACTAGATTTTCTGGGTGGAATACCAGATTTTAAGTTGCTGGTATCCTGTTGGATACTGCTGGAAAATTCAAATTTGAAGCCCCGATTTTTGTGTTTCGCTTTGCTACAGTGGTAGTTGTTGCTTCTATGTTGTATTATGATTAGAAAATTATTTGT
>CACRXK020005314.1:3701-26901 GCA_902702795.2 Paramuricea clavata
CCCCCCCCCCCCTCTGGGGCTTAACATTGATAGGTGCATTATTAGACCTAACCAGTACCAGTTGTGAAAAATGCAACTATGTATATGCCCTCAGTTTAACCCATGCATGCATTCAGTGCCAGTGCTCTAGCGCTTAGAGCGAAAAGTTACTTTCAAATGATACATAGTAGCCCAATATTTTTTTGCTTTTGCTCTTCCTTCTTCGGCTTGTTCAGCTGTAAACCATTTATGCAGTTTTTGTACATATTCATCTGGACTGTTTTCATATATTTCCAATCCCTGTATTAAAATAGATTATGGTTTTTACTATAATTGTAATTGATGAGTAGTTAGCATTTGTTTAAATTATTTTTGTACAACTTTATCCCCATGGTGGGACCATGAGAACATTGGCAAATGGATACTAATGCCTGTATATAGTAAATAATTATTATTTGTTTTTAATACCTTCAAGAAATGCTCCAAAAATAAGACAATATAAAAACCACAACTGTTACTGTCCAGAAGCTGTTGTGGTACCTACAGAAAACAATTAGTAATGTACAGGGGCCAGTTGTTCAAAGGTGGGTTTAAACGCTAACCATGGTTAAAATTTAACCTGCTATTTTAGTTTATGCAATTCAGCACGTCTGTTTATTTCAAAACTTCAGTAAAGTAAATAGCTCCTATTGATCCAGACAAGATCTCTCACGAAATATTTCCAAATTTATGGATAAGCTGTCAGGAAATTTGCTTTGAATTTTAGGTTAATCTAGGGTTAAGCTAACCCAGCTTTGAAGTTTGAACAACCAGCCTTGATGTGTGTATACTTACACTATGGCTTTAAAGCTAGTATATTCAAAACCAGTGTGATTGATCATGAGTTAAATTGATAATTACCTTTAGTGCTACACTTTTCAAATTGGTATATTTGTTCTCAATGTTCTTCTCTTTGCATAGATGGTTAATGTATCTACAAATTGTAAAATGCTATTAATATTGATGGGTTTGGCTAAATTTATTTGAGCAGAAACATTAGAATTTTTAACTGCTAGGTAAACTATATTATAATTAATTGTCAAATTTTTTACACAATATATACTTTCAAAGATTTACATGCCTATAGGGAAATGAATGTATGAAAAGTGAGCCAATATACATACAGTACTTTCAATTTTTATTAATACTGTAACAATTGAAAACAAACTTGCCGAGAAATTTTGCTGATTTCCACTTCTTTCAGAGAGACATCCCAGGTGAGTGAATCGAACCACAAAAAGTACCTGCAAATTATTTTGTATCTAATATTATCTAAACCAATATTTAACATATATGCAAATGATACATATGCATGATATTTGACAAGTCTAAACTACAGAGTAAAGACTAAATTATAAAGTCTAAACTAAAGACTAATAATGCAGTTGAAATTGGCAATGATTAATGATGCAACAACTCGGGGATCAGATAAACTATTGACTATGCTATTAACTGAATTATCATACCATGGAGATATAACTGCTAAGGACCAGTGATAACTACATAAATACACATAAAAATATGTTACAATTTCAAACAATACATTACAGGAAATGTACTGCATAAATTAATGAATACTCATTTACTTCCTTATAATTGGTATAATAACATAATCTTTCAAGAAGTGGTCTGCTTTAAATACTTTTTCTGCTGCATTATATCTTTCAATTCTGCAAAGAAAACAGCCATTGCCACATAAATAGTTATAAGCAACAGAATAGTTTATTCACACATTTACAGTAGAATATATGAGTAACTTCTCTACTTTAAATATACCTATTTGAAGTTGTATTGAATCCATCTTGTCCACCACACAATATAGAATAAAAGAGGGGCTCAATAACTGGAAATTGGCAATTTAGCTCCCTAAAATGAGTTAAAATGCTTCATGGATTAATCCATTGATTGACAGCACTGATGGGGACCCCTGGATGACTACAATTGTATATATATATATATATAATTTAAAAACTTGCAGTTAAAACTTACTCTAACAACACTTTTACTATGCTGTCATTCATCATCACCTTCTGCTCAAGTGTACTTATATCGTCCATGTGTAAGTCTACTCCATAGACCAAAAAGCTAGTTGCCGACTCTTGTTTGGATGTATGTGAGTCAATATCTATGTGAATTGGTTTTTCTAGAAGAGATAAAAATTTGTAAATAAATTTGTGGAGTACTATATATGGGCCCCTTTACCATACTGTACTTATAATATTGTGCATGCAGTAGCTACCTTCTGAATGTGTTTTGATGGTTGGTGACATATCCATTTCATTCACATCTGTCCGTTTACTAGTTGCTCCCATGTCGTTGCTTGTTGCCATGTCATTGCTTGCAGTTTCATCACATGAAATGTTCTTGATATTATCTTTTAAGAAAAAAACATTAATTTTATAATTTAAATGTGAATTATGCCAATGTTTGCTATTTACTGCTTATTTGTATGGTGAATCTATTAAATCATACTAGAATGCACATTACCTGTACATGGCACATCCAGTTGATTTGCCAATAATAATGGAACAACTTGAGTCACCCAGAACTTCTCAAGATTAATGCAAACTGAACTCATGAATGATGATTCAAATGGAATGGATATGATATGAATGCCTTTCGTTGTCCAGACAACAAAGTCACAAAACTTGGCACAAACAACAAAAAGTTGCATCTGTACTTGATAATAGTATTTTGACTTATTCTGTAGATGGTATGAATCTCCAGTAAAAATTCCACCAATTTCTTTTGATAAAAATGCTTCTTTTGGATCACTGTTCCTGTGTACCCAGGGGCATTTGTACTCTACAACAGTAATTCCACAGTCAGTTGAGCATTTGCAGCTTCTGATGTTATCAACACTAGCTCCCAAAAAAGGCTTCTTTTTGGATATTTGAAAACCCTTGCGTTCAAGGTGGATCTTGTGATGTTGTCTTCCTGCAAAATACATGTAATATTTTCTAGCTTCTTCCTTTACCAACCCCCAGTCCCTAGGATTATCAGGTTCATGTGTTTTTTTACTTGACATGTTGTAAGATGGCTTTGAAACAATTGATTTGGCCAAAGCAGTGGTTTCTTGACTGTTCCCTTTATTAAGAGTCGTCTGTCGTGTGAAAACAGTTTTGCACTTGGAAGCTGATATAAAGCCAACCTTGTGCAGAAACCAATCTTCACTTTCCCACTGATCAACAGTTGCATGCTCAACATCAATGATTTCTGAATCACTGAAAGACAGGTAATTTAAAAATTCCTCTGCAGTCGGCACAGAAGAATTGCTATCTTGAATGAACTGTTCAATTTTATTCTCCATAATACAAGAACTCTTTTCTAAGCTTTTCAGCATCTCAGCTAGACTAGTTGCTTTTGGTACATCATCTGGAAGGTAAAGTTTACGAAGTAATGGGAAAATGGCAGGTTCATAGCTGGTAACTTGTTTTTCATTGCACTGGTAAACTTCACCATATCATCATGCGACTTTTCTTCCGAAATCTTTCCTCTCTTGGATCATGGTCGATGTTCTGTAGCCACACATATTCATGTTTTCTCTTTTTACTTGGATCACCGTATTCACATTTGGAAATGTTTACATCCTTTACCTCACAAGGTTTAATGCTTGCTCGTTGCCTTCTTTTCCACAAACACACTCCACTTGTCACACTGTCTTTCCCCTCAGTGTTTAAAAGAAACTCAAGAGAGTACATCGCTGCTGCGATATGCTTCCATCCGCCATCTCGTCCCCCTTTGCACTTACAAAATGCCTCGATAACACTTCCTCGGTTTGGCCCCTTTCCTTCCAATATAAACCACAAATCGTATTGTTCCTTACCCTCGTCTGTTTTCATTCGCATTGTCGGGTTTACTTTTCCAACATAAACGTGCAATCCGCATTCCTTTAAATATGTAGTAGACAAAGATTCCACATAGCCATCGTCAAACAAGCGATAATCGTCGTATGATTTGTAAGATGCAAGTCCTTGTTTGTCGTAATCAGTCGAATGGTAGATCAAATGATTAAAAATGTCGTAAAGTCCAAATGGCGGCGAGTCTATAAAATTATTCTGCGTAGGCAAAGTGAACGGATCCGATACCGCAACATCATGAATTATTAATCGTTTCTTTAAATTTTCTCTGCGTCGTCACATTCAAAATTGGGATCTTTTGGTAGCATCATTTTCTCGACAGCAGAAGCAATAACTACCAAAGCGGGCTTCAGGTAGCCATGGACTGTTACGCCACGTTCTTGCAAATATTTTTTGAGGCCAACAACATTCATAGACGAAAACGTATCTGATATAGAATCTTTAGACATTTTTCTTTATATTTATAGTAAGACAACACCGAAATATACAATAATTACAATATAAATTTGCAATTCAAATCACGAACGATACATTAACTCCTATTACACAACAGTGCGAATGTCCGCAATGTTTACATTTTGCACCACGTGACAACCTTCAAAACTACACGTGCTGTTGATCGCTGAAGTGGTGGATTGCTCAATATTTGGTTGCGGAACCAGCAGAAAGCATGTTGGGCTCGGAATCTTTAGAATTCCGTCTGGCAAAGACGAGTTATCAACGAGAACTCGAGAGGCTTGGCTGAACGTAATCACAAAGGATCGAGTTGTGGACAAGAGTTTACGTCGCCAGATCGACACAGGCGAGCTGTATGTTTGCGAGAAACATTTCAAGACTGAAGAAATTGATTGTCGTAAGTGAATTCTTATTTTGCCCCCGTAAACAATGAGTAAAACTGTGCGAGAAAGCGGCGAAAACCCAATTGTGAATGAACAGATCGACGCCTGAGAACAATGAATTCCTTTGTGTAAAATATAAACTCGATCTGTAAATACCAAATGATAAATTGTAGGGGTTATAGGATTTGTAGCACTGCCACTGATCAAAGCGTTATTTTCAAATAGTGCGAGTATATTAATTACAGAGTGTAGAGAATAATAAGCACTTTATGCATGAACTATACCAACTATCGTGGAATCTACATAATATCCGGCTGTACGTCTCTCAAGCACAACGAGGCTTGCCGCTTGTGGAGTTGAACTTTAGTCAGCCGTATTAAATTACATTGTAAAGCGAATAAACTTGCATGTCAAACTTTAGATATTTCGTTGAAATACCACCCATAGACTGTCATAGTTTAATAGAGATTATTATATACATGACAAAATTACTGCAATCTGATTGGTTAAGAGGAGTGCAATTATTTCATTAATTGCACTCTCCAGGAGTGCAATTAATGATTTTCGTGATGGCTGGGGGGAGCGGGAAATCAAAACAACAAAATCCAATATGGCGGCGGAATTTAGATAAGTATTTCTAACAAATGTGGACGAATTTAACTGAATTTTGGCACAAGAATAAGTTTAAGAAACATTGTATGGCAAAAAGAGCCTGTGGAAAATACCTGGAAACAGTCTTAAGAAATAATCTTGGCGGGATGCAGCGAAACGGGACTATGTAAGTTTGAAATACAATTTATAAATATTTTCTTAGTCTAAAATATGTTGTTTGAGTTTGAATCTTGTGTTCTAGATTAAGTTATGTGCCTTTGTGAGTTTATAATCATTTCCTAAGTTTGTTTATACCAAATTGCTTACAAAAGAATTAAAAACTCTTGACAAAATGCAGTTGAAATATAAAGAAAGCGATTTTGTCATGCATATAATAAATAAATAATCACACGGGCAAGTCGTGCAATTAATGATTAACACTACTCGTGATATTTGAAAAATGTGCCAAATTGCACTCGCCTCGGCGGCTCGTGCAATTTTGGCACATTTTTCAAATACCACTCGTAGTGTTAATCATTAATTGCACTCCTTCCCGTGTGATTACCTATACTAATAGTTTCAAATATAAAGGCATAGCATAAATACAAAATGGTTTATATAGGCATTTAAAACACTTTTATTATAAATCAATATCCTAAATATTTAAAGACGGAATCTTTTGAACTTAGGTATCATTTACCAACATATATTCCATGCAACAATAATTGAATATACTACGATAATACATGATCATAGTAATACAGAAAAATCTTCATTTATATTACAGTATCTAGTCAGCCTTCATACCACCATGCAATACTTACATAAACAAGTTATGCACCAGATGGTAAAGGCACCAGACTTAATCACTTAATCCTTTTGACAATTAAAATTATCTGACTTTGGACTGTATAAACTGCAAATTAACAAAGTATGGGGCATCTGGGCACATTGTGTTTTCATGGGTTAGAGAGTTTGGCAGTTTACTGTATTGTAGATTGGTAGATGTACATTTACTGTATTGTACATGTGTAAGTAAAATCATCGCCCTTAGATGGGTTAAAATAGCAATGTTGGATACACCAGGATGCACTGTGGCACTGTGCTTAGTGCGTATTATTTTCTTGTGCACAATAATATTCTCTGAGTACAAGGTATCAGTCAACTGACAAATGTTACAAAGTCTCTGTTTTGTCTTGAAAGCTGTCATTTACTTTTTAGCCTCTACTCGTAAGAGACTGGTGCCAGGAGCAGTGCCATCTTTAAATTTGCCAGTGAAGAGTACTCCTACTTCTGCAACAACAACACGACGAGAACTTGTTCGACATCAACTGGATAAACGTGTTGTATATCATAATTTGGAGAGTTTCAAGAAACGAATTCCGGGTTTGAAGATGAAGGGATGGCTGAAAACCGAAAATGAGGACAATGTCATTTTTGAGTTCTGGAATCCAACATTTTCCTTGCCCAAGCTAACTTGCTCTGTTGCCTCTAGTCTTGATTTTTCTGTTGCTGTGTATAACTGGTTTCTACCTGACGATCATGTGATCTACACTGAATTGAAGCGATCGGTAAAGCACACCAGCATCTCAACCATTATTTCTAAGCTAGAGAGTTACAAGATTTGTGAAGGCCTCAACAAGAATGAACTCACATATTCAAAATGTGAAGACCCCAGTCCTAGCTGTAGTTCCAGCAGTATAATTAGGCATACCATTCCCATAAAGCCTGAGAATTATGAAGAAGATGGTCCTCCCTTTCAAGCCTGTATCTTTTTGAGATCACAAGATTGTGAATTGCTTTGTGGTAACATTTCCTGCTCCAGTTGTATCAAGCAAGAAAAGTCTGTCAGCAAGCAGAAAGAGAAACACGATGTACAAGCACCTCAACCCCTAAAGGATAAAGCACCTCTGTCCAAATCAAGTAAGGAACGGTTGGTTGCTACAGTGCAAAGACAGAGAGTTGTCTGCAAGGAGCTTGAGGGTCGTATCTCACAGTTGGAAAAATAGATTGCAAAGAACAGCGTCCCTATAGATGAGACTGTGGAAAAAGATATTCTGTCTGGCAGTACTTGCTGATAGTGGTGATGAGATCACCCCACATATGAGAGTTTTCTGGGAGCAACAACGGAAAATGCTTGCATCACCAAAGTAGTGAAGAGGCGTTACCAAAAAAAATAACAAAAAACCAACCAAGAAATAGTTGTCTTGAAAATGTTGTAAGTTCAATAAGTGCACATGCAGTAATATTGCGAGAAATATCCTTTACAAACTGATTAAGGGGTGTTCCTTATCAGTGGTATAGCCAGCGCAATGATTCAGTCCCGCTATGCAAATATTGCCATGCTTATAAACTATCAACACAATCAAGAATGAGTTGAAATTTGCATAATGGGACCAAATCCTCAAGCTGGCTATGCCACTGTCCTAATTATGAAGGTGGTAGTAACTGTACACAGTGCAGTACCCAAATGTTTAACGTAGAGAGGAATTCCATGCTGTTTTTACTTGTTAGTTTATTGAGAATTTTGGCACTGCATGATATATTTGCAGCAATTAGACATTTAGTGGTGGTCATACCATTTATATTGGACCTTACTTATCAGTTACTATGTTCAGAATTCCAAATGGACAACTTGCATGTTAGACTAAATTTTAATCAAAGCAGAGAAAAGGGAATCAAACACCACAGCTAAAAAGAACATACTGAAATTAGTAAAAGTGCAAAATTTGGTTGCGAAATGTTGTAAAGCTTAGAAAATATAGCCTTGCAAAGTTTGCAAATTTTCAGTATATTTGTATTACGAGCGGAAATTGTTACCATTTTCGGCTCAAAAATGGTAACAATTTCCGCACGTAATACAAATATATTGAAAATATGCAAACTTTGCAAAGCTATATTTTCCAAGCTTTACAACATTTCGCAACCAAATTTTGCAAGTGTACTAATTTTAATAAGTTCTTAACGGTAATTTACTTTTTTTGTGCCTAGATTGGCTAGATCAAAAATTTGTCTAACATGCAAGTTGTCTATTAGGAGTGGACAATGAGCAATTACCACTCTTATTAAGTGCTACAAATGCTTCATTATGACTTGGCCGGATAAGCAGCAAATTTTTGTTGGTGAATTAGGTAGCATCTTGGACTTGGGGTATTGTTTCTAATTCTTAGCCGATTATAGTAAACTGTGATGCAGCACTTCACAAGAAGTGTTAAATGCTTTTTCCTGTCCAATCAGTACTTAAGTGTTATGGAAGCAACTCTTTCAAATGTTGGCTTATTATTAATTAAACTGAAATTTAATACTAGTAAATTACTATACAAACATTTACAATTAACACCTTTTTGCAAACTATTTACATTTAGCATTCAGTTGCAATAAATATTTTATTAACAGTGACTCAAGTTATGCTCAAACCTTTTCTCACCAAATATTTCAAGACAAAAAGTTGATGCAAGACGGGAATTGCATCTACTAAGTAACAGTCGCTTGAGGAAGTAGCATTCTATTGCTTGCTTGACCATTAATATACATGGCTTGACATAATGAATAATTTCAATATAAAATCTTGTGCAACTGTTAATAATAGTTACAAGCTCTTAAAGTTTAACACCCGGATTCTAAATACTCACTTTGAATAGCTGGAGGGTGAGTGGTACGACACTAGCCCTTTGACACTCGAGAGAAGCTCATATTGAACTTCCAGTCATTGAGTGCAAGTGAGCTTTTAGAATATGGGTGTAAACTTTCTGACTGGTTAAAAATGCCTTTTTTATTGCCCTAGAAATTGCATTTATCACTATTGAATATATTTAGCTGGAGGTTTGATCAATTGCAATAGTATTTTAAAGCCACCTTGAATCATAGTTAATATGCTTGAATACAGTAATTTCATTCCTTGGTAAATGACATTATTCCAGTTCACTACTAGCTTTCTTCAAGTCTTTCCGTAAAGCTTTCTTTCGCTTAACACCTTCACTTAATTTATATTTGTTTACAATATCTTTGGCAAATGAGAAACACCTAATAGTAACGTACAACTTTACAATATTTTCTAAACACAGGGACTGGCATTCTGTAGTGATTTCCACATCACAATTTGCAATAATATTGCACCACAACCTTTTCACAAGGGAAGAAGCCAAAACTTCATTCACTATTTTGTCTACTGGTAGACGAGTGACCTTGTCTTTATTTGTGTGCTTCCTAAAAACTAATTCACTAACTTCCATAATACTAACAAGCCATGAATGAGGTGACCACAGGCCACCTCTTGATAAAGATAATATATACTCATTGTCCTCTGTTGCAGTTCGCATTGAATACATTAATGCTTGAATTTCTTTGTTTCTTTGGGACTGCCACCGAGAACAATTCTTGCTTTTTTGGTACAAAGACCTTATAACATAGCCTGCCAAATAGGCCAATGGCCCATGCTCTTGTGGCGATAAAGAAACTTCCTCCTAAAATAAGTACGCAAAAAGACAATAAGTGAGATGCCACCTTGAAATGGACATGGTTAGTGCCCCCAGTTAGTAGTTGTATTTTTAACCCACTTTCTGGTAGTACCCAGAGTAAAATGCTATTGCCAGCTGATCGGTTAAGTGCCGACACAAATGGTTAATGAGTATAAACATGCATGCCTATATACAAAGGGCCATTCCATTTAAAATCCACAGCGCCCCTATGGATGAAGTCAGTAAAATTTTAACCCTTTTAAGAAAAAATATCAAAGTGTCAACACAAAACACCCAACAGAAATTTCCCCTCACATCAGAAACTCCTTTGGAGTCACCCTTCAGAAAAATCATCAATAGGGGGTTGGTGGACATTAAATAGAATGCCTGAAAGCCTCTCGACGTTTTGAGCAAAGACCCTTCGAGAAGCTTTGTACTCTTTTATAGGTGTGTGTGTGTGTATAGCTTTGTGATAAATATAAAATTGGCTATGTCAGAAAACAATTACCTCAGAATGACAGTATCAATGTATCATTAATTAAGAAAGCCTCTAAAAGATTGTATTTTTTACGTCAGTTAAAACGTGCGAATGTACCCGCTGCTGAGATGATTCGTTTTTATTGTACTTGCATCCAACCGATAGTAGAATAAATATGCATCGCCCGTTCTTCATTACGGAATCCCAAATTACCTGAGTAAAGACATTGAACGGATACAACTTCATGCTATGACAATTATATTTCCCAGGTGTAGGAAGCCTTATAACGAAGCAATTTCACTGTCTAATCTTGGAAAGCTTGAAGAGAGACGTCAGGCTGCGTGTGATAACTTGATTAAAGAAATCATTGAAGATCCAAATCACAAACTTCGCGGCACTATTGCCGGTGTCACAGCGGATTTGGACCCCCCAGTAGATTTGGACCCCCCGGTCCAAATCTCCTAGTAGATATGGACCCCCCGGTCCAAATCTCCTAGTAGATATGGACCCCCTTTAGCGGATATGGACCCCCGTTTTTTAAACACTTTTATATACTAAAAAAAAACCAATAACGGTGTTCCTCTTCTGGTCTTTGTTGTAAGAATTGGGGACTCGTTGTCGCGAAGATAATGAAATACTTCTTCGTACGCAGTCAAATCAGCCATTTTGCGTTAAACAGAGATTATAGTTCTATTCGCATTGAAATCGCGAATGACACTAAAACATTTATATAGCTGCAAGGCAACTGATAAGTCATCACTTATTGTTTAAAAATATTCATGGATCGCGTTGCTCTAATATGCTATTTCTGTGGCTTTTGTTAAAAAACCATTAGCAAAGACTCACAAACATCACTTATTGTTTAAAAATATTCATGGAATGGCGTTGCTCTAATATGCTATTTCTATGGTTTTTGTTAAAAATCATTGGTGGTCACAGGCTTCCATTTAGATGTGGATTTGAACTCAAATACTGCACATTCCCTCAGGACAAAGAGAACGTTTGACTTTCCAATAATTAAGACTAATAGATACATGAACACATTCATAATCGCAAGTTCTAAACGTTTTAATTCATAGTTCATAGTTTTAGCATTCGTATATATTTGCATGTTTCCAATTTTCAAGTTTAAATTTTAAGCTTTGTAAACATAGAGGCATAGAGGTTTAGTTTATATAAATTAGAAACACTCCTTGTAAATCTTATACCATGTAATTCAGCTTAATAGCTGTATGTTGGTACTTTTTTGAGAATTTAAATACATATTAAAGCCCAGCAAAGTGCTTTTAAAAGAGCCATAAACCATTAAATTTAAAATTTTTTAATAAAGATTTAGTAACGTTTCGTCTTAACTTAAGACATCTTCAGACTATATTAAATTACAAGCTGTAAGAGTAATTAAGCATAAATTAAAGCTATCATAGCAATATTAAATTACAAGAAAGTATGAGGTACACAAAACGTAAGGATAAGAAAGGACAAGAAAGTTGCGAATCGCCGTTTGCGGAACTCCAGCGGCTACAGACAATGTCAGAACAAACTGTTACAAGATGAAATCAACGCCAAACACGCAAGAATACGAATATTATCAGCGCAAGTAACAACAACACACGCAAACCTGGCTTCACTTGTTTCTACGCTTGATTTTATTCACCTAAAGAACATATCCGATCGTGAAAATTCAAAGCCGAAATTGAACCAGCATCAACGTGTCCAAGATCGAAAGTTATTTCGCCTAAACGCTGAGCAAAAACACTCGAACACAATAAATCCGAATGCAGTGGTTTTCAATTTCTCAAACCGACTCATCACAGATAAACAGAAGGAGATTCTTTCGAAAGGTTTGAACTTTGCCATTCCGCCTGCTAAACTTAATTTGTGCGGTTTCTTTGCGCCATTTGAAAGACTGTTTTCTCAACTTAAACGCGAACCGGTTTACGAACATTCTGGATTTTACCCGGCATTTATTAAGACTCGAATGAAAGACATAGCTCATTCTGGTTTCCAGAGCTATAATCGGCCGGATTTCTTATACTCGAAAGAAGAGATCAACATGCTAAATGACTTACGAAAAGACAGTAGCATCGTGATGATGAGACCTGATAAAGGTAACGGCGTTGTTATCCTAAACAAAGATGACTACAACAAGAAAATGGAAGAAATTCTGTCTGATAACACGAAATTTGAACTCTTGAATGAAGATCCTGTCAAAGCAACACCACAGCGCGAAAATCGTGTCAAGACTCTGCTGAAAAATCTGAAAGCGTCTGAATCAATTGATCAAAAAACTTACAATGAACTGTTTCCTACAGGTTCACGCTTAGGCATCCTGTATGGACTACCTAAAACACACTGTAATATCCCACTTAGGCTATCCTTTCTTGCATTAATCATTATTCGTATAATATTGCTAAACTCTTTATTCCTCTTCTCACTCCCATCTCGACCAGCACTTATGTCATTAAGGATTCCTTCTCTTTCGTCCAGGAACTTCTTTCTTCTGATCTTGATACGAGTAATGTTATAATGGCTAGTTTTGATGTTACTTCACTCTTTACTAACATTTCTGTTGATGAAACGATTGAGATAATTACTAATCGTTTGCTTTCTAACTGTTGTAGGTTTCATGGCCTCACTCGCTCTGATTTTACTAAACTCTTAAGTCTTTCTGTCAAAAATTGTCATTTCGTGTTCAATGGTCGTTTATATCATCAAGTTGATGGCGTGGCTATGGGTAGTCTTTTAGGACCTTTGTTTGCTAACATATTCATGTCCTTTCACGAAAAGGATTGGCTTCACAACTGTCCTTCGTCTTTCAAACCACTTCTCTATAGACGATATGTTGACGATTGCTTCCTACTTTTCCGTCGTTCAGAGCATGTACAGCTCTTTCTCACATATCTTAATCGCCAGCACACCAACATTCGCTTCACTAGTGAGGTTGAACGTGATGGTAAGCTCCCATTTTTCAACATTGACATATTCCGCTCTAATGGAAAATTCTCTACTTCTGTTTACCGTAAACCTACGTTTACTGGTCTTTTTACCAACTTCCATAGCTTCATTCCACTTACATACAAAGGCAGCATAATATCTTGCTTAATACACCGCATCTTTAGCATTTGTTCTAGCCCGCGTGCAGGCCCAAGGGAAGAATAGTGGGCCTGCAAGCAAGGCCCGGTATTTTGTAAAACGCCCCTTTTCACAACACGCCCCATTCGCGCATCAACCCAAATATTAACAAACAAACTCGCATTAAAATGTTGCGGGGGTTTCTCTGCTTTAATATTCAAAATAGAAACAATGTGTAAATGGCTGTGTTTTAACTCCAAAAAAGCAAGCAACGCTGTCAGTAATTGCCAAATTTGCAAGTGCTCATTTTCAACTAAAATCGGAACAGGCAAATTGGGACGAATTTCAACAGAAAGCCAGTCTCAAACTTCAAAACGTGAGGGAAGACGTGCGACCACATTAGCATTTAAATGTGTGCTTGGCTGTCGCCGTTGTTATAAATATAAAATTGTCTCACTTATCAGATCGTGTGTGCAGTTCTTGTTGGCGGCGGAAAGTACGAAATTTATTTCAGTTATTTCATTTGGTAAAGAACTCTACAAAAGAAGAGAGCGTTCAGAGTCCAGATCGTTTCGTTTCAAACGGCAATTGTAATTACCGTCTTCTGTTTCGCTCTCTCAGCGAAGCCTTGCAAATCGCAAAGTGTTTCGAATAGGCTTTATACATGCAACTGCCTCTAAATCTTCACCGCAAAAAGCGCTGTTTTCTTCAGTGCAAGAACAGGAATATCAAGTCTGTTTAAAATTAATGAAACTCAAGTAAAGGTTTATAATACTATAGTTTACCCCGGCAGTCGTATTAAATGTTGCTATTCCAACACTTCAGGACAAGCAATCCCCATTGGCATAACAGCAAAAACATCTCTTTCTTCAAGCAAACAATAAACAGGCTGTTCTTGTTCCATTTTTAATCGAAAAAAGTGATCTATTTTCGAATTTTAAGCTTATCGAGAGCCTTTGTGATGAATCAGTGATCTAATTATAGAATCCAACAGCAAACAGCCAATCAGAATGCCGCGTTCGTGGGCGAACGCGGAAAGTACAAATTACCGGGCCTTGCTTGCAGGCCCACTATCAGTTCCCTTGGGCCTGCACGCGGGCTACATTTGTTCTAGCTACGAGACTTTCCATCACCAACTTGAAGCAGCACGAAGAATGTTTATCTTAAATGGTTTCCCTTGCCATATGTTTGACCGATGTGTTAGAACTTTTCTTAACAAAGTATTTCAACCTAAGCCTACCTTGGGCCTACCTGTTCATACTGTTCCTAAGAAAATAATTTATTTCTGTCTCCCTTTTACGGGCACTCACTCCTTGCAAATCCGCACGCAAATCAACCGTCTTTGTCGTGCTGCTTTCCCACATCTTGATATAAGATTTGTCTTTCGATCAACTAAACGGCTTTCCACCTTTTTCTCTTTTAAGGACAAAATACCCAAAGCTCTGAAGTCGGGTGTAGTGTACTCTTTTACGTGTCGATGCTGTTCCGCATCGTATGTTCGTCAAACCACGCGCCATCTACACACCCGAGTTTCGGAACACCTGGGTATCACTCCTATCACTGGCAAATTATGTAAAAATCCTCCCCAGTCCAGCATTTTCTCACATCTTACATCCACAGGCCACACTGCTTCTATTGACGACTTTGCAATCCTCTCCTCCTGTTCAGATGACCAAGAACTCCTTATTCATGAAAGCTTTCTTATCTCTAAAATGAAACCCTCTCTCAACGTTCAAGGCAGTTCAATTCCTCTTCACCTATTCTGATCTCTCTCTTTTTCATGTTTTGTCTGTATGTATTGTCGTCCAATTTGTATGTTTTTATTTTTGTTCGTCACTTCCCCTCATTACCCTTTCTTATCCTTACGTTTTGTGTACCTCACACTCTCTTGTAATTTAATATTGCTATGATAGCTTTAATTTATGCTTAATTACTCTTACAGCTTGTAATTTAATATAGTCTGAAGATGTCTTAAGTTAAGACGAAACGTTACTAAATCTTTATTAAAAAAATTTTAAATTTAATGGTTTATGACTCTTTTAAAAGCACTTTGCTGGGCTTTAATATTTATTATTAGAATTCATTTTCCGCCTGGTACTTCTCTGGTAAAAATTTAAATACACGTTGTTTGATGGTTTTACCCTAAGCGAATTAAGTCATTCGAGACCGCGCCTTTCAAGAGATGTTTTTTACCCTGTTTTGATATATAAACAAGTAGGCGGAGCTTAATCAAACACGCTTGACAATTAGTTAAAGCGGGAATCCCTCTATTTTATTAGGGATTGCTCGCAGTCTAGTGTTAGGTTTGTTTCAAACGTCGCGCTACTCATGTGCCGAACGTATTAAAAACAATAGATAATGAGATGAAATACCTATGCTAACTGTTTATTTCGTAGTGTAAGCCATCAGCTTTACAAAACAGGAAGTCGTCATGCCCAAATAAGAGCTCTTGCAATTCAACATTTAATAAACGGGTTACGAAGGGAGTGATAAAGAATTGTTTATCTCGTAAAAACGTTGTACTAATCCACATTTTTGAGTAACGTGTCTGCTCTAGCCTATGCCTGCTCTTACTCTTCTAGGTTATCAGCGACCCTATACAGCTCTAGCCGTGTCTTTTTCAATTTGAACACTATCCTTGGATCCCTAGTTTAATACTGAAATTATGCTAATGAATATTATTAGTTGGAGGGTATTGAAGATGAAAATTATTATCTTACAATACCCTAAAATTCAACGAAAACAATATATGTTTACTGCATTTGCGGTTTGAATTAAAGACATTAAATTTATCTGGAAAGTTGTCGTTGAAGGGCAGCTGTAATTGATTATATAATGAAAATCACGACTCGCCTCAGTGCTCCGAAATTGTAGATTGGGAAAGAGAGAACACAGTTCAATCACACAGTTCTCTCTGTTGGGTTTGTTGGATTTGGTGACTGTTGTGCTGTTGGGTATGTTGTGCTGTTGAGTATGTTGTGCTGTTGAGTCTGTTATGCTGTTGGGTTTTGTTGGATTTGTTGGATCTGTTGTGCTGTTGGGTTTTGTTGGGTCTGTTGTGCTGTTGGGTTTGTTAGATCTGTTGGGTCTGTTGGATCTCTTGGGTTTGTTGGGTCTGTTCAATCTGTTGGGTTTGTTGGGTCTGTGGGTTTGTTGGATTTGTTGGGTTTGTTGGATCTGTTGTGTTGTTAGGTTTTGTTGGGTCTGTTATTTTCTTGGGTTTGTTGGATCTGTTGTGCTGTTGGGTTTGTTAGGTCTGTTGGGTCTCTTGGATCTCTTGGGTTTGTCAGGTCTGTTCGATCTGTTGGGTCTGTTGGGTTTGTTGGGTCTGTTGGGTTTGTTGGATCTGTTGGGTTTGTTAGAGCTGTTGGATCTGTTGGGTTTAATGGATCTGTTGGGTTTGTTGGATTTGTTGGGTTTGTTGGATCTGTTGTGCTGTTAGGTTTTGTTGGGTCTGTTATTTTGTTGGGTTTGTTGGATCTGTTGTGCCGTTGGGTTTGTTGGATTTGTGGGATCTGTTGGATTTGTTGAGTTTGTTGGAACTATTGGGTTTGTTGGATCTGTTGTGCTGTTAGGTTTTGTTGACTTTTTGGATCTGTTGTGCTGTTGGGTTTGTTGGATCTGTTGGGTTTGTTGGATCTGTTGGCTCTGTTGGGTCTGTTGGATCTGTTGGGTTTGTTGGATTTGTGGGATCTGTTGGATTTGTTGAGTTTGTTGGATCTGTTGGGTTTGTTGGATCTGTTGTGCTGTTAGGTTTTTTTTGACTTTTTGGTTCTGTTGTGCTGTTGGGTTTGTTGGATCTGTTGGGTTTGTTGGATCTGTTGTGCTGTTAGGTTTTGTTGGATCTGTTGGGTTTGTTGGATCTGTTGGGTTTGTTGGATCTGTTGGGTTTGTTGGATCTCTTGGGTTTGTTGGATTTGTTGGATCTGTTGTGCTGTTAGGTTTTGTTGGGTCTGTTGTTTTGTTGGATCTGTTGGATTTGTTGGATTTGTTGCATCTATTGGGTTTGTTGGATCTGTAGGGTTATTGATTTGTTGGGTTTGTTTGGGTCTGTTCGTATTTTGAAGATTTGGATAGGGGGACAAGCTCAGGGCCGTACCGAGTGGTATCTGGCAGGGGGGAGGGGAGGTGAATTCAAAAATTGGGGGGGGGCCTGCAAAAAAATGTTTCCGGAAAGCAAACATATTCCGAAAAATCTTGGCGATGGGGGAGGGAGGGGAGGTCGACGTGTTTTTTCCGAAAACAAAACGGCCAAAAATATTTTTCAAACACTAGTTTGAGATAATTGGGGGGGGGGGGGTTAAAATACTTTTTCAAACTTTTTTCTACCTCAATTTTTTGCAAAATTCATTATTTAACACTTTCCGGAATTCCCGACTTCCTGGGGCCCCCTTTCTTGACTTCTAACACCCACACCCCAAGTACTTTTGGCCATGAAGTATTAAGTTTTAGGCATACGTGAATTACTTCCCATGAAAATCTGGAATAACTAATTAGGCAATGGGTTTTGTTGGGCCAACAGAAACCCAACGCAAATACGCTCTTCCTAAATCGCGACATGTATATAAAAAGTCCATATACAATTAACCCTTTAATTAGACCAACAGATTGATGTCGCGATCTATCCAGCTAATCTGTTCTTAAACGACTTTGTTTCAGATAAATCAAGAAAAGGGTTATCCAATGGCTTCTGAAAAGAACATAGCAGAATACGACCATAACGAAACAGCAAGTAACAATGGCAATTTGGGCAATGCTTGTCTTAGTTCAGGAGAATATCAGAAAGCCATTGACCATTACAAAACAGGTTTAGAAATAAGCACTGCTATTGGCGATCGGTCAGGAATAGCAAGTAACAATGGCAATTTGGGCAATGCCTATCTTAGTTTAGGAGAATATCAGAAAGCCATTGACCATTACGAAACAGGTTTAGAAATAAGCACTGCTATTGGCAATCGGTCAGGAATAGCACGTAACAATGGCAATTTGGGCAATGCCTATCGACGTTTAGGACAATATCAGAAAGCCATTGACCATTACAAAACAGGTTTAGAAATAAGCACTGCTATTGGCGATCGGTCAGGAATAGCAAGTAAGAATTGCAATTTGGGCAATGCCTATCGATGTTTAGGAGAATATCAGAAAGCCATTGCCCATTACAAAACAGGTTTAGAGATAAGCACTGCTATTGGTAATCGGTCAGGAATAGCAAGTAACAATGGCAATTTGGGCAATGCCTATCTTAGTTTAGGAGAATATCAGAAAGCCATTGACCATCTCAAAACAGGTTTAGAAATAAGCACAGCTATTGGCGATCGGTCAGGGATAGCAAGTAACAATGGCAATTTGGGAAATGCCTATCGATGTTTAGGAGAATATCAGAAAGCCATTGACCATTGCAAAACAGGTTTAGAAATAAGCACTGCTATTGGTGATCGGTCAGGAATAGCAAGTTTAAATGGCAATTTGGGCAATGCCTATCTTAGTTTAGGAGAATATCAGAAAGCCATTGACCATTTCAAAACAGGTTTAGAAATAAGCACTGCTATTGGCGATCGGTCAGGAATAGCAAGTAACAATGGCAATTTGGGCAATGCCTATCGATATTTAGGAGAATATCAGAAAGCCATTGACCATTACGAAACAGGTTTAGAAATAAGCACTGCTATTGGCGATCGGTCAGGAATAGCAAGTAACAGTGGCAATTTGGGCAATGCCTATCGACGTTTGGGAGAATATCAGAAAGCCATTGACCATTACAAAACAGGTTTAGAAATAAGCACTGCTATTGGCGATCGGTCAGGAATAGCAAGTAACAATGGCAATTTGGGCAATGTCTATCTTAGTTTAGGAGAATATCAGAAAGCCATTGACCATTACAAAACAAGTTTAGAAGTAAGCACTGCTATTGGCGATCGGTCAGGAATAGCAAGTAACAATGGCAATTTGGGCAATGTCTATCTTAGTTTAGGAGAATATCAGAAAGGCATTGACCATTACAAAACAGGTTTAGAAATAAGCACTGCTATTGGCGATCGGTCAGGAATAGCAAATAAGAATGGCAATTTGGGCAATGCCTATCTTAATTTAGGAGAATATAAGAAAGCCATTGACCATTACAAAACAGGTTTAGAAATAAGCACTGCTATTGGCGATCGGTCAGGAATAGCAAGTAACAATGGCAATTTGGGCAATGCCTATCGATGTTTAGGAGAATACCAGAAAGCCATTGACCATTACAAAACAGGTTTAGAAATAAGCACTGCTATTGGCGATCGGTCAGGAATAGCAAGTAACAATGGCAATTTGGGCAATGCCTATCGACGTTTAGGAGAATATCAGAAAGCCATTGACCATTGCAAAACAGGTTTAGAAATAAGCACTGCTATTGGCGATCGGTCGGGAATAGCACGTAAGAATGGCAATTTGGGCGATGCCTATCTTAGTTTAGGAGAATATCAGAAAGCCATTGACCATTACAAAACAGGTTTAGAAATAAACACTGCTATTGGAGATCGGTCAGGAATAGCAAGTAACAATGGCAATTTGGGCAATGTCTATCGACGTTTAGGAGAATATCAGAAAGCCATTGACCATTACAAAACAGGTTTAGAAATAAGCACTGCTATTGGCGATCGGTCAGGAATAGCAAGTAAGAATGGCAATTTGGGCAATGCCTATCTTGATTTAGGAGAATATCAGAAAGCCATTGACCATTACAAAACAGGTTTAGAAATAAGCACTGCTATTGGCGATCGGTCAGGAAGAGCAATTAACCTCAGCAATTTAGGAAATGCGCATCGATGTCTTGGAGAGTATGAAGTTGGAACACCACTCTTAGTGAAGTCAATTAGTTTGTACGATAGAATGTTTTTGGATTTCGTTCCGGATCAAAATAAGCTGTCATTCACGATACAATATTTCGTATCTCATAAACGTTTGATGTGTTGTTTCCTTTCTTTGGAACGCATTGAATCCGCATTATTAGTCATTGACCTTGGTAGGGCTAAGGAGCTCCATTGCTGTGTTGAAAAACAGAAGAATTCTGTTGGCAAGGACATGTTCGATTATGCACGTGTGATATGGAATAGAATCGGGTCCAGGGAAGAACGAAGAGAAATCGAAGAAATGAAAACATTTCTCCATCTAGGAGAAAATGATACCTCAGTATTAGTATTTGCTTTTGATTTGGAAGCTTTTCTTAATGTTTGGGTTTTAAATGATGAAGTTATCTTTCGAAAATTGGATGCATGTTTGGAAACATTTCAGTTTCTAATTATGGAACTTCTTGGGAGGGAAAATGTTAGTGTTGCTCGGAATTCTTCGTTTTGCAACTCCGATTCAGTTGTTGATACTCACAATCAAATGATTTTTCCATTTGAAATGCCGAACGGAAAGGCACTCTCTAAAAATGCATTTGAAAATACTGCTTGCTATAGTGATTTGAGTAATCGAGAAATTTTGGAAAGATTGTTCAAACTTTTAGTTGATCCGGTGAAAGATCTTGTTAACGGCAATAAGCTCATTGTCGTCCCTGACCGGCAATTGTTTTTTACACCGTTTTCGGCATTAATTGATGAAAATGGCTCTTATTTATCCAACAGTTACAGCGTTCAAATTACACCTTCATTGCATACCCTGAAGTGTACCATGGAACAATCCTGTGACTCAAACTTTGGTTTTGCGTTGTTTGTTGGTAATCCAACTGTTGGAAGAGTTTGTTTAAACGGAAAAGACGTTACACCCTCTGACTTGCCTAATGCCGCTGAAGAAGTTAAATGTTTGTCAAAACTTTTCCAAGCTAGGCCTTTTTTAGGACGCGAAGCAAGAAAAGAGGTAGTATTGCAACATCTAAGTGTTGCTAGTATAATCCATATCGCTGCCCATGGCGAACCAAATCGAGGTGAAATAATGCTTGCGCCAAACTCTTCCCAGGTGCAACCATGTTTGGCTGTTCCCATGCCAGAGTCATATCTTCTCACACAGCGAGATATTCTAAATATTTCTGTGCAAGCTCGCTTGGTAGTTCTATGCTGTTGCCATACCGGGCAAGGTGAAATTACTTCGGAAGGTGTCATAGGTATAACTCGAGCTTTTCTTGCAGCCGGAGCGCGCTGTGTTCTTGCTACACTATGGCCGATTGACGATAGTGGCACAAAAGAGTTTATGGAAAAATTCTACGGCGAACTTTGCCAAGAAACAAGAGTTTGTGAAGCTTTAAGAAGAACAATGAACCTCTTTCAGACACACGAAATAGAAAATTACCGATCCAGTAGGATCTGGGGTGCATTTACTATCTATGGAGAAGACGCGAGGTTCCGTAAGAATGAGATTAAGCAAATCAGAGAAAAATCTCGTGAGATGTTTTCTTGTTTCGTAGTGCTTTAATATTATTAAAATGACGTCGTCCTTTTTAGTTGTATTCCAAGCAAAAGCTAAAATAGTATTACCATGTAGTGGAATGGACTACTGACTGAGAATGCTCCTATTTAAAGCCTTTTTCTGCCCCTCAAATTGCTTCGAGCGTTTAAAAGGTTAGACAATGTATGGAATTATATTTTGAAATTATAATCGACTTCAAGATAACGTTTGGTTTCATTAGAGTGGCTTACCTGTTGTTGATGATCTTCATGTGTCGAAACGTTCTTATCGCAATCATTCCACGTTTCTGTAATTGTTAGGAACCGGTCATTATTTATGGCTGGGGGTGGCACCGAAGAGAAATGTTTTTCGTGGCAAAAATTTTGCTGACCCAACCATTAAAAAGTACAAAAACTGATTACCCAACCTCAAATATCAATTAAAAAATAAATACCCACCCCTGGCCAAAAAAAATTACAAAAGGTGCCATTCAGTTGTCACATATGTCCTTTACCACTTCTGTGACATAAGTTTGATAACAGATTGTGAAATTTTCTGTAGTGACTGTCTAAAGTTTCATGTTGTCTGCACATTTACTTTCTTTGGAGAAAGTATATATATATATATATATATATATATATATATATATATATATATATATATATATATATATATATATATATATATATATATATATTTATATATAGTGAAATGTTGCTGATAACAAGATACAAGTGTTGTATATAGAAAAGGTTTCAATGTGCAACCAAAAGAGACATTTATAACGTAAAATAAAATAAAAGCCACTCAAATTTTGCACAAACGTTTTCGCTTTAATGTTAGCTCCTCAGGTGCATATTTACAATGAGTGGAATTTACTAAATTACTAAATCACTATATATATATATATATATATATATATATATATATATATATATATATATATATATATATATATATATATATATATATATATATATATATATTATACACTATATATATATTATACACTATATATATATATATACTATATATATATATATATATATATATATATATATATATATATATATATATATATATATATATATATATAATTCAATTTATTTTGGTTGTCTAGATATATGAAGTGCTCAATACTAAAAGTATAGCAGATCTTATTAGATTGCCTATATCTTAAAATTAAATATCGCCATTATTAAATATTGCGATATTTAATTTTAAGATATAGGCAATCTATATATATATATATATATATATATATATATATATATATATATATATATATATATATATATATATATATATATATATATATATATATATATATATATATATATATATATATATATATATATATATATATACTGGATCCAGAAAAGTTTGACCTTCGAATATATATATATGTCGGCCATTTTGAATTTTCTTGGGTTAATTATACGCGAACGCATACATCAAATGTCGCTCGCAACGTATTGTATATTGCAATATTATTCCAACAGCTCAAATGAATAAAAAAATCAT